>VWPU01003179.1:0-56728 GCA_013398955.1 Callaeas wilsoni
CGGCGGCCGGGGCGGTGTGCGCGCCTTCCCTCGGCCCCTTGCCGTCCGCCCGCCGCCGGAGGGGCCGGCCCGGGCTGTGCCGCTCCCTCCGTCCCGCAGCTCGGGCGATCCCCGGCGGCAGCGACGCGCCGGTGCCCGGCCGGGAGCCGCTCTCGCCCCGCCGTGCCCAACCCACTGCCCTTTGGTTACAGGTGCTGGCCCCTCTCTTCTGCGTCGTTCTTCTTCTTGTAACTGAAACAGGATTTCTATTTTAAAAAATAAAATAGCCATTAATACCTGTCTTACCAGAACACCTGGCTTCTCTGTCGCTGAATATTGCCTTTTTTTTGAGGAACGGGACTATCGCTGCTCCTAGGTTTCAGTGAAACAAATACATTCAGGTACCACAGAAATGAACAGCAAAGCAAGAAAACAAAGACACTCTTGGAGTTCGTCAGTTTACGTGAGAGTTTTGTTTACAGCAGTAGAGCAATTAGCAAGGCTTAACATTTTCCTATTCAGTCATTTGTTGGGTATCACCTCCATGCTCACAAACACAGGTTTTCATGTTCACTACAGACCACTGAAGCACATCAGACCCTCGGCACTCCATCAGGGAAACGTATCGGGAAGCTTTGTTGTATTCCTCTGCTTTCTCCACCCTTTTTGATGTTCCTTCAAAGCCATGCTGCACAAAACAAAACTTTGTCTGATGATGACAAAAGGATCTTAGAAAACGGGCTGTTGAAGATCTGAAAGTGTCATCGTCATGGAAAAACACAACTGCACACTTGACGGCTCAGGGGGACTAAATAAGAGCCCGCTTGTGTTCATCTTCTGAGCTCTGGAATGGAAACGTTCAGCAGCTTAGACCTTAGGTCACATAAACATTCACTCACGTTTCAGGGTCACTGTGATCTGCGAAAGTGAATGGGATCCCAGGAAACAGCAGAAGAGCAGTTGCACTGTTAGCAGGCAGTGACCCCCAAAGGCAACAATTTTGATACAATCACTATTAGTATTTACTACAGCAAAAATTCTCCAAATTTTATTGGAGTAATTTTCCCTTTAACAAAAGAGGTAATTTCTCAGCCTTATGTACCTTATTATGTAAATTATATTAAGATCCACAAAGTTCCCAGAGGTGAAATATGGATTAAATGGATAAATATATTAATTCAAGATGTAATATTTACCGTTTTATCAAGCAGAGGTAACTAGGTCATGGCAAGTGGCTTCTTTTTTTTTAATACTTCTACCACATACTGATGGCTTTATCAAAATTATCTTCTTTGGGGAGGAAAAAACAATGTCAGTACTAGAAAAAATTTAATTATGGTCATTGTTCAATGCTATATTTATTTTTTGTACTTTTTTTAAAAGTTGCTAAAGAGCAAACAAGCACTGATGCTCACAGCAACTTGTGGATGTTAATTTATGCAGGGGACTAGAAATCGAGACTCATGTTTTTATATACAGGCAGGAGAAACAAGAGAAGATTAGTCACTTTTAGTCAAGTTTAAAAAGGTGACTTTGACTCTTTGAAAAACATATCCTAAATTTACCTTTCACACCTGTACAACTGTCTTATGAGGCAACTCCTGCTTTGCTGGCTAAGCAACATGTTTTGTATCTTAGTTTCCACTGTAAGGACACGCTGTTCACTGTAACTTAGTTGGGTTTTTTTCAAATGATACCTCAAAATGCGGTTTCTTGTAGTTCATATCTAAATTAACGTCATATATAACCACCACTTGACAGAGAAAACGCTACATAAAACTGTCATTGTATTTATCTGTTCATAGCCACTGAATACCGTATATATAAAAGAATGCTGTGAACCATCACTGCGGTCACAGACAGCATTAAAATGCCTATAAAACGGAGGCAAAGTTTCTTGCATGTAATTGCTAGAACAGAGTCTCAACTTCAAGTGTGTCCAAGTGGGACAACTTAGTTCCCAAATTTTTGCCTGTTCCCCTCCACCCCCCACACTTACAGTGTAGTTGGTAACAAGAAGTTATATTATATTAACCTGCAGCTATCTTGGAATGAGTTTTCTTGTTCTGTGAGATGCAGATTCATCTCTTCCCCTCTGGTATCTATGTGCTCTGCCAATAGGAAACGGCACTTTAAGAGAAGTGACTTAGGCGTGAACAGCATCAGGGTTCTCTTTATATCATGCAAACATGACTGACCCCTCTTCCAGTAAGAAAATTACTAGGAAAACAAGCAGATTATTAGACTTAAAACTTATGGTTCAAGTTAT
The DNA here is from genome assembly GCA_013398955.1 of Callaeas wilsoni. Taxonomy (NCBI): domain Eukaryota; kingdom Metazoa; phylum Chordata; class Aves; order Passeriformes; family Callaeidae; genus Callaeas; species Callaeas wilsoni. The sequence continues at coordinate 2,249 of VWPU01003179.1, forward strand.
ATTCTCAGGGATGTTTTTAAAAGAAAAAACTATTTACTAAAATAAAGCCAGAGGGAGTTCTAGGGAAGCATGACACTAAGGGGGAATAAGAGGGTCCCTGGCTACAGTGCTTCCAACTGGTGAAGGGTCTGTCTCATAAGTTTCATTCATTTCAAAATAAACTTTAAGATAGAACATAAGGACACAAATAACCTTCTGAATTAAAAAAGGTTTTCCCTGGGCCAAACACCAAGCCAAGAAGAGCGTCCTAACACACCTATGTCCTAACTGGATTGTCAGAAACACACACCTGCTAGAGCAGAGATCTCTACCCTCACCCATGGTTGCAACGTGACTGAAGGTAATGTGCATTGTATTTCAAATATGTACAGAAAGGAAAGGCACACAGGTTAATTACAGGGTGATCACCTTCATTAGCCAGCTACAGAAGTCCAATGACAAATTTAATCAGGACCCCAATTATAGGATGATGTTCCCACCACTCAAGGAAACAAATTTGATTAGATGTAACTTCAGCCATGATTACAGGGAAGCCAGAGCCTTTTTCCTCATCCTCTGACTTGTTTAGTTCATTACAGTTCTTTAAATGCTGCCTTCTTTGTTCAAAGGTACCTTTCCAGAGCTGGCGGGTAAGGGAGAGAGAGCAGAAGAAATCTGATGACAAAACTTGAAAGTCCCCCAATAATACCAAACCCACAGTAGACAGCTTGAAGTTCTCCCTCTCAGGCAGTTCTATCCTCCTTCAGTGAGCAGGATTCAGCACATTCCTGGGACAAATGTTCCAATGTATCTTACCTGAAAACCAACAACTACAGGTTTTTCTTTTAACTCTTGCACACTACAGTTCAAAACAGAAAATGTAATGACATGGAATAAAATTCTGAGATATCTTCCAAAAAACATGTCTCTACTCAGATTGATCTTGCATCTGGTGATGAAAAGCTGCTGCAAAATCTCTCCTCTTCAGCAGCAAATATGAGCCAAGATCTCAAGCCTTGCTTGCAGAACTCCAGGTAAGGTCTTTACAAGTCATTAGTAAACAGTCTGAATTTTCCCAAAAGTCACAAGACTGAAACCCAAACTCCTATGTTTTCATGAAGAGGGGAACACTTCTGGACATGGTATCAGCAACCTGCCCTTCAGTGTAAACACAAAACTTTTTCACCAGGGAAAAATTATGTTCTCTCCCATGGCACAGAACAAAAAGTCTCTCTTCAAGGTATAAAAGAAGAGCTCATTGCAAAATACTAGCTCTGCCAGTACTAATATACTAATCCTCCTACTCTAGTAAAGAAAGAGTGAGATGAGACCTATCACTGCCCAGCATACAACACAAACAAAAGGTCTGTATTTTTTCTAGAGCAGGAGATCATGCCAGTAAGACTTCCTAAATAAACTGCTGGAAGGCATGAGATCATATGGGAAAATACCTGGACTCCAATTACAGAGAGAAATTCTTACTCAAGGCAGGAGAAGTGCTTAGAGGTGGTGGCTCATGAACACACTCTTATTACAGAGCTGCCAGGTTGTCTAAATTGTACTGGAGTATTAAGTCAGTACAGCAGAGACCTGAGTTGCAGTTAAAGGGAGATGGCATCATTTACAGTCATTGCTTTTTCCTCCCTCTTCTGCGTCTTTTTACTGTGTGTCCTCTTTTGCAAAGACTTTCTTCTATGCTTCCTCTGGCTTGTAAATATGTCTTTGAAGTGGTTGCACGACTGTGGATGGAGTGAGCTGGTGGGATAGTGCGGGGACAGGGCAGAAACTTCCCCTCTGGCCACCACTGCACAGGGAAATCAGCCTAATCTGCATAGGGAGCCTCAGCTTCAGGGAGAAATACACAACAAACATGCCAGAAAGATATGGGTGGAGCTCTCCCATTTAGAGTTTCAATTCTGGAGCCATTCCAGGCCCAGCTTGTGCTCAAGGCGTCTGTCATCAGACAGCAGCAGCACGATGGAAAAGTTCAGCTGTTTCCTTTTCCCTGGATACACCATACGCATCAGGCAGAGCTTTGGCCGTTTTCAGGCTCTGGTTCCTTCTGCACCACTCCACCCTAGCGACAGAGCTCAAGTCTTTAGCTTAGCACCTGCAGTATTAAAGAGTGTAGAAAGTGGTTTTCCCCACTCAGGCAGCCTTAATGACCTACACTACACCTGAAAGCCTGATGCCTTAAAACGTGAGAACATGCAAATGCCATGTCATCAGTGCTGGACAGGAAGCAACGACTGCTCAGAACAGAGCACAACGCTTGTGGTGAGGGCTCCTCAGTGGAACCTCTGCCTAAGCATTCAGTTCTAGTAACTGAGAGTGAGTAATGGCTATGCAGAGTTCGACACACTTCACTCAAACACACAGAATACGGAAGCAAGGGTAAAGAGGGGAACTGAAAGAAATACTTGACAGTCCAAATCTGCAAAAGGCAGTAACAAATGACTCCTCAAACAAAGTAAACATTCATTATACCAGGGAAAGTAATGCACACCCACAGAAGCATGTTCTTTTTGTTAGTTTGCATTAAGTCCTTTCACACTAGTCATTGCAAATGACCACCAGAGCTGAGCACAAACTCCATGAGTCATAACCATATTCAGTCTAAAAATTCTGGCATCCTGTTTTATGCAAATACTCAGGGATGTGAGTATCCACTCCAACCCCCATCCCTTCCCAGGACATTGTACTCCATCTGCCTGTTCTGCAGAGCATGTTTGCGCAAGGGGTTTTGTAATATTCTGTTTGGGTAATAGTCCTCCCTCCCTTCAGGTATCACATTGTCTGCCCTGTTACTGTTTTAGGCTAAGGAAGAACAGCTGCCAGAAGCATAGCAATGTGTTTGAGAAAAGGCTGGGTCCTAAGCCATTTTACATTTGATTCACGTAAAATTCACAAGCTGAAGCTGAAGGACATTCCTAGGAGTCCTAACTCCTGCTTCAAGAAGTCTTGCAGTCATAACTAGACCTTTTCCACAACATGCAGTTTCTACAAGTATCTACAAGATTTTAGTTACTTCCAGTTGTTTATTTTAAGGCAAGTGATAAATTTTGAAGGAGCTGAAAAATTCTTTCTTCGGTTTTAGGAAACTGCCACTGAGGAGGGCTGACAGTTCACGGGTTTCTGGTTTGGTTTTTTTTTTTTTTTTAAAACTTCTCCATGAACCTATACAACAGAACTTATTTCTTCTAACACAAGCAAACCTACTTATTTAAAGACATGGGTATTACTGGTTAACAAAGTTCATGGTAGCAAGAAGTTAGGATGAAAAAGAGTAGAAAAGGGAAAAGGCTGGTGATACCCACCTTCACGTAAATCAGTTAATGCAATACTGTTTGTGATACCTTGCATAGTACCAGGCACCTTATGTCAAGTATAATCCTAAGAGGTGGTGCGGAAAGAGAAACGAAATTTAAACACATTGAGAAACTGAAAGCCACAGAAGGCAAATTAAGTAGAAGACCTAACAGTGTACTAAAGGAAGGAAAGTATAGAGCAGCTTGCTACCTCCTGCTCTCCCCAGTTCAGGAAGCTACAGAACATTTGGAATCTTTCAGAAAGAAGGAAAAATTATACTTTTCTCCACAGGTAATTATATTGCAAAACCTTTCATTAGAAGAAATTACTCAGTCTAAGGTCAACAATATTCAGTTACTCCAATAAGCAAAAATGCTGACAGGGTTTTACATATCCATATACATAAGGTAAAGATGCATCTCAGGGTAGGACAACTTACACACGGCGGATTTCTCATGTTTCACCCCGACCATCGGATACCAGTCACTCTTAAAGGAGACAGGATGCTGGAGCAGGTGGATGGGCAGTGCCGCTTGATGATCCAGCTGCAGCCTGACAGTGCTGGAGCAGCTGACAGACCCCCCACACGCTGCTTTTCCCAACGGCTGCGTTCCTCCTGCAGAACCGATCCAGCCGCACTGCTGGAGATGCCAGAGTCCATATTGCACGGGCAGCTTCCACTCCTCTTCCAGGAACTTAAAAAGTTTCCAAACATGTTTGGAAGGCTGAAAGATTTCATGCTTGCGCTCCAAGAATAAATTACTCTTTCACGTACGTGCTTTTGCTAATTAGAAATAATAGCCTGGATGAGGGAAAAGGGAAAACTCGCAAAACTCAAATGGCTTTTTATTTTGAATGAACATATAAGGCACTTTGAAATACAGCCATATTGCAAAAAATGCCTAAACTTGAGCACCTGGAGAGAAAAGCACCAATCTTTCAGAAGCTCTGCACGTGCTCAGTAAGCTGGATGAAGACATCAAGCACATGTATCAGTGATTTCAGTTTTACTTCTGGCTTCTCCAAAGCTCTACTTCAGAAAATCAAGGCATCATATAGAAAAGAGCAGAAAGAATTCCTTAGCTACAGATGACTGGTACATATCTTATTCCTTTTTTCTTTCCTTCAGCATTAAGTCATCGAGTAATTTTTAGTAGTAATTTGTATTCATAGAAGCTGAGATTTAAAGCCTGCAGGATTTTTTGAAAGCATTTTATCTACAGAAGTTATAAACAGAATAAAGTATTTTCCTAAATATTACTTTTTCCACGCAAATGATGCTCTAACATTAAATAATTTGCTAATTTTTAAAACATATTTTCAAACAGTATGAGAATAACATTTCCTACGGCTAGCAGATTAGCAAGATGGCTAATTATCAACTCTTTCTCATATTTGAGGATTCTTATGCCAATAAACACTTTATTCAAGAATCCCCCAAGGCCTCAGTGTCTTGCAAAGAGGAGACTTTCTACTCACATAGATAAAAGAAGAATTATACTTCTTGCCAACCAAATAGTACTTCCTTCCAACACACCTGACCTTTGTAAAATTGACACTTTCCTTTTAATGGTAACATGATTGGGAGTGTAATTGGAGATCTCTATTTGATGATGCCTCTAGGGGAGGGTTCTCTTAACATCTGAAAAAAATAAAATAGAAGCCTCACATGTAGCTTTAAGTAAATATAAACCAGAAAATCATAAAGGTAAACAGGTGCAAGAAAATGAAATTTTAATCCTTTCTCCTTTTCAAAAAAAAAAAAGTATTTAATAGGTTGTGAAATATTTCCAGTTCTGCCACCTCCCATATTTATCTTCTGTAGAAGTCTGCATGGACTAAAATCCTGTGCATGACTGGTACTCCTAATTAGGCAGCTCCTTTTGCTAAGGTCTGCCAAAGAAAAGTAAGAAAAAAGTCTGTGTAATATTTGTTTTTCCTAGTTATCAAAACTGTAAAGGAAAAGACATGAAAGGCCTTGCAAGTGGATTGAAACATAAAATGACAAAACATAGTTACCTTAATTGTCATTGTTTTGTAATAATGTTTTACGCTATGCTAACCATGTGAGAATTCTCTTGATACACTCAAAAAAGTAGAAATGCCTCTGGATTTTTCCATGGACAGGAATCATCAGTATCTTGTGAGGAAAAATTAAATGTTCTCAAAAGAGACTTCAATTCCAGTTATTTGCAAAAGTTGTAACCACTTTTCCAGACTGCTGAATTTCAATATAACATAACATCAGTTTAAGTAAAGACATGTAAGACTGCTAGAAATAGTTTTCTTTGTTTTTTAATTCTAGAGGCTGAGAGGTAAAGAAATTGCATCAATAATCATTATAGTTTGCCCATTCCCTTTAAAATTCCCAACACAAGGCTACGAAAGATCCTGGTGTGCTAAAAATCAGAAGAATCAGTGATTCTAATTATATTCTACCTCCTTTATGAAAATCTGAGATGCAATAGGGTATGTAAAACCCTCTCCACGCTTTTTTAGAACTGAATAAACTACCAGAAAATACTATATAAAAATTCAACATGTATTAAAATATGAAAAACTGCTTTTAAACAGAACATAATTTAAGTAATTTTTACATAGTAACAGACACATATTTGGGGTATTGCATAAATTCACTGCCAGCTAAGCCTCAGACTTCCCCACTCCCCACACTGGCTGCTGAATTTCTGCAGGGTTACATCCTGCCCACTATCAAAGTACAGTGCAGAGACAAAATACAGTCCAAAACTTCTAACTACAGAAGTTAGGGACTGAGGTTGTAATTACATCCTCATTAACCAATTTGTGTCCCATACCTTGAAATGTCATCACAAAATTCTTAAAATCTACCTGGTCTGAAAAAACTTGACTCCACATTTAAAGTTACTAAAGAGCTCTTGACTCTCAGGATTACAAACAGCTGATTTTGGCTTTTTACAAACAGCAGCCATGACAAAACTATCTTTTCAGTATCTTGACAAAATTTACAGAAAGCCAAGGTAAAACAAAATGACCTGCCCTTGGTCATCTTTCCTTCACTGCCATGAAGCTCTACACCAAGACTAATAAATAGGTTTATTTCTAATAAGCTTAAGAACAAAATAAAGAATCGAGTTCAGTAATGCTTCTCAGGGAGCTGCATCACGCGTCCTACCATTGTAAGAGCTTCACGGGCTCTAATTTCTCCCACAGGAACTTCCATACTACTTCCTTGGTAAAAGAGGTACAAGACGTTGCATGTAGAATAAAGACATGAAAGGGATCCTCACTGTCAGGATTTAAAAAACTGAGCATTTGAACTGATCACCCAAAGACTTATTTAGCTGGGGCTAGGAAACATCTTCCCTGGGAAATCATGAATTTCTAATGAAAGAGACATGATTTATATTACGCTGTGTGGAAGACACTTTGGGAAAAGTTCAATCCCTAGAATGGCTAGAGAGCTACTCTGGACAGTCTGGCACTTTATTTAAGCAGATACGAAAGCATGTCTTTCATCTTTTCTCCAAAACCTTACTTAAGTAGGCAACAAGCTTGTTGAGCTTCACAGTACTTCCCTTGGTGGGATTAATCATTAATGCGTACCTTCAGCTAGTGGCGTGATCCAAGCCACTGTAAGAAAAACTGGTTTAGACCACATAATCAGAGAATGCTTAGAGTTGGAAGTGACCACAGTGGGCTTATCTGGTCCGACAACCCTGCTCAAGCAGGCTCATCCCAAGGCACATCGCACAGGATTGCATCCAGATGGCTTTTGAATTACCTCCAGTGAGGGAGACTCCAGAACCTCTCTGGGAAATCTCTTCCAGTGCTCAGTCACCCACACAGTAAAGCAGTTCTTCCTCATGTTCAGGTGGANTGCCTGTTGCCTCATGTCCTATTGCTCAGTACCACTGAGCAGAGCCTGGCTCTGTGCTCTTGTCACCCTCCCTTCAGATACTCAGGCATTGATGAGTTCCCCTCTCTGTTGTCTCCTCTCGAGGCTGAACAGGCCCAGCTCCCTCAGCCTTTCCCCATAAGAGATGCTCCAGTCCCCTCATCACCCTTGTGGCCTCTGCTGGACCTGCTCCAGGAGCTCCCTGTCTCCCTCGTGCTGAGGAGCCCAGAGCTGGACACAGCACTCCAGATGTGCCTCACCAGGGCTGAGCAGAGGGGCAGGATCACGTCCTTTGACCTGCTGGCAATGCTCTTCCTAATGCACCCCAGAATGACAATGGCCTTCTTGGCCACAAGGACACACTGCTGGCTCATGGACATCACGTGGGGGTCCTGATGGACAGTCTGTTGTCCATCAGGACCCCCAGGTCCTTCTCAGAGAGATACTCTTGCCACGTCTACAGATACTCAATTGATGAAAAGACTAAAATCAGCACCCTGAATCCTGAGATGTTTCAAATTCAAAATATTTCCATGAGACTGTCTTTTTAAAATTTAAACCAAAGATCAGTCAGAATGGAGATGTGCTCTATAATTAATAAAAAATAACTATATCCTCTGTGCTGTGTAATAATTTTACTGAACAAATAGCTCTAAAGATGTACTTTTCATAATTTTTATATACAAAAACTATACTAGAAGAATAAAGCTTTAAGAAACGATTTTACAGAATATGTTGCAATTAATCATGGCATAACATGTTCCCAGTTATCAGTACCAAACTAACAAATCAGAAGCATCTTTATGGAGCATTTAAAATGTTAACATGCTTTTCTCATCTTCGCAAATACAAATGATTTTTAAGATGCCCCACTCTTCAGCAGCACTTAGCTTTCACCCAATGCACATTACTTTGCAAACAAGCACAGGAATCCTGGAAGGTCTGATTTTGGGACAACACTCAGCATTGCCTCAGATATTTATTACATGATAAATTAATTTACTAAATGGAAAGTTTCTCTTATGTAATTCTTTGGGTAACTTAAACACATTTAGTTAAGGACAACACACAAATATAACTTAGAAGGTATCTTCTCCAAACAGTGAATTTGTGCTAACATGCAGAGTAACACTACTTGCGCAATTTAACTGTTGTAGCTTTTAAAGCATTTGCAAACCATAGCTAGTACATTTTCTCCTTGACTATTTGATTCAGGGGCTATAGCAGTTAAAATACAATGTTAGCATTTTCAAGGCTACATTAAATTAAAATGTAATCATCCTAATCATAATTTACTTTTTGTACCTAATTATTCCACTGTAGCCACATTTTATTAAACCAAACAGATAAACAAAGTTCAGAAGACTAAGTATGAGTGATTGTGCTTTATGCATTAATTATAATGTGTCTCTAAAAAAAAGGCCAAACAAAACCATCCCAACTTAACCAAATTAAAAAAATCTGTTATAAATCTATCAAAAAGCCCAAATCCTTGAGTTACCAAAACATTATCAAGAACAAAGTTTCTGAAATATGCAAGTGTGATTACATTTTGAATTTTGTCATTTTAAACCCCTTACTTTCACTGATGAAATGGAATTCATTTTTACATCCCTTCTTGTTTTTCTTTAGATCACAGCAGAATTCAAATCTTCAAGTGAGTGATTACCCACGCTTACTCTAAATGGCAGACAACATAAGGTACAGAAACCTGGACCAAGACTACAGTAGTTACAAAATGCAAAACAAGGTTAACAGATATGCCTTCTTTAGGATAATACATAAGAAGGGGTTTAGGAACTCTGTATCAAAACTCATTTCAGATTATGTGGTGTTTTCTCCTCCCTTCCACAGGTCTATGAAATAAGGTGGCAAACATGTTCTCGTCAATATTCAGTTCGGGAAGAGTTTAGCTGCAAAATGATTATAGTTGCATAAATATAAAACCACATGATAAAGCAAAATATTTTAATTAGTAAGCCAATCATAAATAAATTCACCTAAAATTAACAGAAGCAGCAGCTGTATTCCTTCTACATTGACACTTTTTTTATCGTGTTTTAATAGTCAACTTCATTGTCTAGCCTGGGACAAAACAATTCATCATCATCAAGCACTCAACAATTCTGCACAATGAGCTAGGTCTTTTTTTTAGTTACATTTTTTACATTTTCTTTACAAATGTAATGCTTATGTACATTATATATTTTATTTCTACAATTGATTTACTTTACTGAAACTCTACAACTTTCACAGGGAATTTGCTGAAGTCTTTAGCAAATATGAATCATTCCTTTTAAAAAGAAATTCATAGAAACAACCAACATACATTACTGTCCTTTGACATCTCTATTAAGGATTTGGATCTGGAAGGGCTACTATAATAAATGTAAGAAAAAAGGCTTTACCTAATTGTACATTTTGTTAAGAAATATCATCCCACATAGCTACATAAATTCACCAGCTTGCAATAAACAGAGCACCATACCGCTGCACAACTGGAAACGTGTACAAACCAATTTTAAAGTTTACTAGTGAAACAGCTTCATCACTCGTAGCACTTTTAGACTGAAGGAAATCTGCAAAATTCTTTTGGAAATGTATACTCCTTTAGCTGTAAAGCTTCCAAAACAGTGCTGGTCACTGTATTGTATTGTGAAGAACAAGACACTTCTCTTGGCCCACGCTTCTGTCTGAAGTCAGACTTTTTCCTCTACCTATTCCTTGGTCACTTACAAATCTGCTGTTGAATATTAAGTAGGAATTCATAATATGAGAAAGCTGCTTCTGTCCGATCCTCAATTAAATGCTGAAAAAAATCTGTTTTGGCAGGGTTCTCATCTCTGAAAGAAGAAAGGAAGGTATTGAGCAAAACTGAACTCCAAGCAAAAAAATCTACTGCAAATTCAAACAAAGGGATAAATTCTAATAAATTACTTACTGTCATTTGGAATACAAATTCAGTCCAAAGCTATTACAATTGCAAATAGTATAAAAAACCTTGAAATTTGCAATACACTATCAAACAACAGCATCTTTTTAAGTATATAAAATGATAGAAAAGCAGGTGAAATACAGCACTAAAAATATCTTGTAGAAACACAAAAAAGGAAATGTAAATATTTTTTGTTTTTGAAGCTAACAAATACGCTGGTGGCAATGAAAAAAGGCAAAAATTACATCTCTGTTTACATGTAATCTCAATCTCAATCCCCTCCCCAGAGTTTCTTACTTGGCAACAGACTAGAAAAGGTAAACATGTCAAACACCTAGTATCCAAAATTATTGCCCCCATAAAAATTGCTGGGACAGAGCCCTCTGTTCTGGTATAGTGCAGCATGCAGCAAAGCTCTCCTATTTATTCTGGTCTCTCAGAACGTTTTGCAACTCAAGCAGCAGCTGCAATGCTAACCGCTCAAGAGCTTCAGCCCTATATTTCAGCATCATTTCTCTGAGCAAGTCATCATACTCTCTAAAAAGTGATCTCCCATCCAGCTCAGTAAAATGAGTACTCTACAAGTGAAATGTAATCTCGGGTATAATAATTTTATAGAATTTAAACCTCCTTAAGCAAGTCATAGCTTGAAAAGGCTTTAGAACTTGCCTCATCTAACATAAATCAGCTGCTGTCCTATAGATGTCAGTAACAAATGCATACAATTACTAAACCACCTACAAATTACTAACTTTACTTGAATCTTTTTTATATGCATATAATGAAATTATAAAAGCTATACCAGAAACTAACCTAGTTAACATCATTGATCATAAGGACATCCACTGCGGTTTAGTATATTCCTAGTATAAAAATACGCAACTAATTCCTACCAATGAAACTACAAGCGATTGAATTTGCACTAGATTCAAAGATAAATTTTGTCACTAGACAGTTTTAGAAACAGCTCTGCATCAGCAGGGAAGATGACGTTATTCAGTTTCTTCCAAGACACATATACTCATTTTTTATCAGTCTTAATTAGAAATTGTAAATACAAGTTGCTAGTAAGAACTCAGTACATAACAGAAATACTTACTTTATTATTTGAAGAACTGGACTTAAAGGTCTACTATCTCTAAGCCAAGATATAAAAGATCGTGTCCTTTCTGAAGAAGGTGCATCCATCTCAGGAAGCTGTGTCTGGTTGAAGGTAATTGAAAGAAACCATCACCTTTTATTACTGAAACTATTTTAAAAAAACAGATCCTGAAAGTCATACCATGTCTCAAGCCACAATTTCTATTAAGAAATTACGAGCCATGGATTTACATACAGAGATGTTTTACTTCAGCTTAAAGGACAGTACTTCATAATATCTGTGGTGCACTGCTATCTGGGAAGGAGTACATCTTTAACTTAAACTGTGTTTTAAGTGCAAAAGATTTTAGACAGCAAGGTCATCTTTTCAAAATGCTGCTTGTACAGTCTTCTTGCCTGTATCTTCCTCTGTCAATCAAGTTTCTACATGTTGCACTTTGCATCACTGAAGAAACAAGAAGTGAAATCTGAATTTTTTGTAAATATCCATGAAAGATGCTACTGGACTATTTGGTTAGGGAATAAGCTGAAAAAAATAGACTTTAAAAGACTTGAGCAATTCACTGAGCTAAATACATCACTTCTTTAGCCAATATGACACTTTAAGACAATTAACATGACATAAAGGAATTTATTTCAGTTAAAGTAGTTCCACTGCTACCTTTGTAAAATGAGGGCATAATTTAAAAGCAAAGATAACTTTATGTAAGTTTTTTGTCTCATTTTCATTATAATAGATAATCATTAGAAAAAAATTACCATCCTTCCTTTATCCAAGTTCTTCCTGGAAACTCTATTACCTAATACTTACCACCAGCTGGTCATAGGAGACAGTTTTAAATTGCTAATACATGCAAAATAGAAAACTCTGAACAAGCAGTTCAGTTTTACAGTAGTCTAATAGCTTACCACTCTTAACCTGTTCTTGTCACTTTCCTGCTTGATAGTGTGCAACTGTAAGCAGAAATATCCACCTATGTGTTTCTATATTAATGTATTTTTGGTACTACCTGGATATAACCATTTGATTCTGAATCCTAGAGTGTCTTAAAAGGGTCCATGCTGACCCGTCAATTGTTGACATTATGGAATCATTACTCACTGAAGAGAAGAATTCTCTAATTGCTGCTCTGTTTCACGCACTAGCCCACAGGTACATGTAACATAAAAACCCCTCCACCAAAACACACATCCAAGGGTCTCTGATGTTCTAATAGCTGAAAGTTTCTCTGTTTAACACTGAGTCAAGGCTTGGAAGCTGAGCAAAACTTAACTGTTACCGTTACTTACGGGCCTACTGTGTCATAGCACAGATTTGGTATCTTACACCAGGTCAGAGAACACAAGGCTTCTGAAAACTATGGCATCAATGAAGTAACTAATCTCAATTGTTAAGACATCTGAACAGGTAATTTTTGTGTTCATCCTGTGAAATTACTTCCTATTCTTGTGAATGCACACATACTTCCATTAAAATGATAAAAGCAGTTACGTTATAGAGCAACTGTTTGGCATTTCATGAATGCTAAAATTTACATGTTTACATTCTTTCCTTGGAAACATCTGACAACTTCTATCTGACTCCTATGAAGCCGACAAGAGGTTAGAAGGTACCTAACTCGAAAAAACCCCAATATATCTCATAATTACGTAATTAAAAATTGAAAATGTAGAAATAAATAGATTAAATGCACAGTCCAAGTGCAAGAACTATACAGCTCAACTCATTAAAACGCCTACCATTTTCTGTGGCACTGATGCATAGTTCGGGTATCCAAGGACATCTTTTATGAAGTTGTTATCACAGTTTTTTCCAATCCAAAGGTAAAAAATCTGTAAGATGTCAGAATCAGTTTTAGTAAAGGCCCCGCATACATTTTAGAGAAACAGGAAAGTGCTGATGCAATAGGACTAATACCAGAATAGTGACTTCCAGGCAAATGAATCACTTGAGTGTTCCAGTTGCAATTCATACACACGTCTGTGCTCATAAGTAAGTGTGTAAATCATCAGTACATTGGTAACACTTAGAGTAAGGTCATTAAATATAAAAAAATATACAGGTAAAATTGAAATACTGAAAGAATGAGGCTGCAGGACACATTTATAATGGAACAGTTAATGCAGTAACTTCCCATGTTACCTCCTTAAATGAAACCTCTCAAATTATCTGAAGTCACACCATTCTGTTGGTTACTGCACACTGGCTTCCCAGTCTAAACAAGCTGTAATACAGCACCAATTATCAAAGCTTATTTTAGTAATTATTTCAGAAGTCTGGAGACAAAAGCTAGTTTTACATTCACACTCAGCCCTGAAGTGATTCAAGGTTAAAAGACCTTCTAGACTGCCATTAGAGTAGTATAATGCTTTATACAATTGAGTGTGTTTTAGTGCAATTTCTACAAATACCTTAAGCTGTTATCTACAGGTTTTGTTCACTCTCCAATTCCCTCTCACTTGCAACTCTTACATAACACAGGCCACAAATCTTAAACTCACTCTTTGTGCATAACTGAGAAGATTCCTGCATCAAGTGTTTTGTTAGATACTCTAGTATATGCAATTTAATAGCCATTAAAAGAAATTTTGGAAAATAAAAATACATTAATTCCAGAAAAAACACCTTGATGGGAACTCTTGGTATATTTTGACCAGTCTTGCATGAAAAAAATCAACCTCTATAGCCTCAAGGATACTTCTCAGATCAAAATATGAAAGCTTTTCACTGAACACATTACTGTCAGGTTACCTGGAATGCTGATTCACAATACTGTTATTGCTGAGAGCTGACTGGTTTTAATACCACAGCAGGCACTGCTTTTTGTTTATTTTTCCCATAGAAAATTAAAAAAAAAAAGGAATGTGTAGAATTTTAACTTACTGAACCACAATCCATAAGAAAAGCTCCTTCTCTTGTCAACTTCTCTGCAGACAACTTCTGAAGAGGTGGCTGAGGAACAACTCTGTCGTTTACATGTATTGTACTCTGTAACAAAAACCCAATAGTCAACAACACTAGAATTTTACCTTTAAAGGTAAAACAAAACAGGAAAAATACTGATAATCTCTAGTAAAAATTTGAGAATTCTCATATTAAAAAAATACTATGTTAAGCCTAAAATGATTATGTACAAATAGTTCTAGAATGTTACTTATTCTAAAGGCTACTTAAATACCTAAAACATAATAATGCAAGTCAATTTCAGTTGCTTATGTAACATTTTTGATGCTACAGATACCAAAATTTCAAAAGAATTTCTAGTGTTGACATTCAAGTTTTCTACAAACAACCTCTGGTTTTTTTCTATTGTGTTCAATTTCACTAGAAATGTTACAAGAGCAGAAAACCATCGAATTGTACTCCCTATAAGGAAGGGTTCAGCATATTATTGCATTCACTTAACAGGAAGTCCCCTCATTTAACATCCTGCCTGAAGTGATCCTTGAGTTTGTCCACAGAGCACTGTGACTAATCTGATTAAAGAATCTGGCTGTTTGCACTGACATTATTAAAAAATAGCCCGTCTTCCTCCCCAGCAATAAACCAAACAAAAACAGTAACAAAAAAATCCCATGAACCCAATCCCCCAATATTTTCAGATTAAAGCTGCTTCCTTCTCCAATACAAAAACAGGACAGGTATCTCAAGAATCTCTGAAGCATTCTGCAAACAATACAGGGAAAGAACACTATCAACTAAGCACATGTCCATGTAGTAAAAGATTATTTAAAAAAAAAAAAAACCTATTTAAAAAATTACATACTATAATGCCATAGATCAGCAGCTTTTGGGGATTTATACGTAATTATGAAAATCAAGCTACTGAATTCCACTTGGGGAAGTTCCAGGCTTTACTCAATACTCTCACGAATCAAGTATTAAGAGAAAGAAAACCAGCAAAAAGATTTTAAAATAATTCTGTTTAAAAAATTCACACAGAATTTTTTAAAGAAACAAGAAATTGAAGAGCAGCCTCCGTCAAAAAATACTTTAAATTGAAGTAGTGCTAAATGGCAGATTAGCATTCTGTTATGATTTAAAACTTGGTTTGTCAATTAATTCCAGTACGTAAAATAAGCCCTATTTTTTGTATTATTGTACTCAAAATAACTGATCTGAAAGCCTTTGCTAATAAAACTGGAGGTCCTGATGACACTGCTGATCCTTTACAGCACAAGCAGACTGAACACAGTGTCTCAATTTAAGTGCCACAAAAAGAATTGTACAAGGCCAGTTGAAGTTGGCATCTCAAAGACTGGGAGAGGTGAAGTATAAAAAGAAAAACTCCACTGAAGAACACTGAATTTAGAGTCACCTATTTGAGTTTATGAAATACCTTAAAAGAAACTTTAAGACTACAAATAGCTCAGACGTTTTGCTGAACAATACAATACCACTACCAGAGAAAGTCTTTGGTTTACCATATAATCTTGTATCACGTAGAAATCAACTCCTACATATACTTTTCCAAAACTAGGGACTAAAAAACTCAAAATCTTACTTATAAAACCCCCTATTTTTTCAATTACGACTGACTTGGACCTTAAACAAAATCCCATCCTGCTTCCTATTAAAAAAATGCATCTATTTCCTAGGCTACGTCTGTAGAAGATGAATTAATAAAACCTAGTTTCATATATGGAGTATTTTCTCAGTCTGATCATAACCATCTAGAAGTACAATTCTGTCTGGAAGGTTGTTATTGCAGGAACTGTATCTGATTTCTGAATATAAAACTCTGAATCATTCATCAGATCTACTACAGTCATTTACCACTGACAGTGGTAAATGGTACACAGGACATTACTGTACTTGCAACTCAGAACTTGAAAATGTTTTTCTTGATTTTTTATAACTTAGGGGAAATGCTCCATTTGTATTACAATAACAACATAAAATCACTGCAGCACAACACTAAGTTTAATGGGCCATTAAAACTAGAAAATGCTATAACCAGGCTTCATACATTACCTCATCAGTCAACTTGTCTATTCTGTACAGGTTAGGATGTATCATCTTCATCAAATGAACAAGAGGCTGGCTCTTCATCTGGCACATTGCATAGACACGATCATCCAAGCGTGTGCTTGTGCCTGTTCTGAAGGCTTTCTGCAAAAGAACAACATTACTACTCAATCAAATCCTGTATTTTATGTCACATGTAAGAGTGCATTTCAGACTTTTCAAAGTGTCCAGCAAAGTTGGCATAGCTTTTGTAAAGAAATGTATCTTATTGATAGAATCTTAATCATAGAGCTTGAGCAAACCGGCACAATATGTTTAAAACATAACCACTGTCCCTCCTTATTGATGAAGGAAAATAAATTTCTCCCTCAGTTTGTCTAAAATTTGCATGCAATTGGGCCAGCATTTCTCATTTTTATTCTTGACAAATGACACTGGCCAGTGAAACTCAGCAATGCAAGGTATCACAGGAAAGATAGGAGACAAGCAGGGTTCAGGCAAGGTACATATGTGCAGCACAAGATTAACTCTGAACTTACGGTAGTAAGAATTCAATGTTAAGGAAAAGCTTTGGAAGGGAAACATACTTTCATGTTTTATAGGAGAATCTAGACTCTCAGAGGATAAAATTTATTTTTTAACTCTTTCCTATGGAATTTTTCAGATCTCCTTTAGAAGCAACTGGTACACAATTGCTGACAGAAGCAACACAATGAAGTAAACATCATATTCTGATTCAATGGAGAACATTCCTCCTCCAAGTTCATATTCCCTTCTACAACAAAGCTAAGGACATCACTCCTCCTTGGCTGCCACAAGCATTTTGATTTTGGTTTCTCTATATCCCAGGTTTTATTATTGTTAATAAAGGTAATAAAAACCGCAAACCTAAACCACTTTTCTCAGCCACTCTTATTTCTGTCTTTTACACATATCTTGATAATAAATGGTCTGCTTTTTCCCTGCCATTAACTGCATCTGTTATGCATGTATCAAAAACACATAATCAGTATATTAGAGACTGAAGTAATCGCTAAGCCAAAGAAAATAAATTACTACACTTAGATATCTTAAAAGACTTATATAAAGGTTTATTCATCATAAGAGAACCAAGAACTGTCAGACATGAAAACCTTTAAGCTATGATATTTATTCATAACAAAACCCTGCAGGAAGCTCTCTCTTTTTAAGTGGGATGTTTAGTAATCCAAACAAAGGTATCATTTAAAAAAAAAACAACAAAAAACCCAGTAGTAACTACTTCTGTGTGAACTTTCAACTATATCACTTGAGTTTCTACAATAAATTTCACTGTATCTCCATGGAAACTCATTTTTCTTTTTGGAACTTTAAAGTACAAAAAATATGTATTGAAAAATAGTTTTTTCCTTCACAAAATAAAAATGAAGAAGTACTAATAAGCAGTTTCCAACAATCTTTATGGGCTACACTAATGAGCTGCCTAAATCTGAGAAATGCTAAGTATAAATTATATATTTATTTTAATTGTAAAGCAATATAAGACAAAACATAAGAAATTCAAGATCAAGTAAACTAATAAATGGTTCAGACATTAACGATTTAAAATAAGCTACTATAGTCATCTTCTACAATAAAGTCCCGTCAGCATAAAGATGGTAATCCAACTTCCATAATTTTAGAGAAGTGCAGATATTGCTAGACCTAGAACTGAAGAATTCCTCAAATGGAACAATGAACTAAACATCAAACAGTAATCCACTCGATTATACATACCTGTTTGAGAAGAGCCAAAATATAGAGTGGGAAGAGCTTGAGGGAATTTGGTGCTATCAGCATGGACTGCTGCAGATTTGAGGCAGTTGACATGTATGCTGCCAAGGAGTCCACCACAGCATTGACTAAGGCATCTCTTGCATCTGCAAGGCTGGATGAAACTGAGCGATCCACAGCTGGCGGGTTAGAAGGAGGGAAGAAGTTACTAGAGATGGCCTCATTCATTCCCTTGAATTTTGAAAATTTTAGTTGCGCTTCTGGGTTATGTTTTAAGACTAAAAAACCCTCCAAACCACATCTGTAGTACCAATTTTTTTTAGGAGTAAATTAGATGACTGTTCATACAGAAACTCACCTTCACAATGCTTAAAAATATAGTGTAGCTAATTTCAGCTCTGTATTTTGTACTCTTGGAGAATTAAAAGAAATTTTTAAAGCAATCATATGTAGTGGAGTATAAATATAAATTTAAGCCGTATACAAACAACTTAGCTATTGTTGAAATGCTGTTGCCCAACCTCCAAGATAAGATTTGCAGCAATTAATTTTGATTTTTTTTTTCCCCTCACACGAGAAATTTCATCCACTACTTCAGTGCTATAATTGTGATTAGCGTAAATGCAGCTTCATCTTTCCCTGCTGAGCAAGGGCTGCAAATCCTTCGGTTGGAGGAAGCCACCTGCTGGACTGAATGTGCATTTAAGAGGAGATCACAGAATGGTTTGAGTTGGAGGCGACCTTAAACATCATCTAGTTCCAACCCCAAAAGACACAGAATTACAATTTATTTCTTCTAACTGATTTTGCTATTAATACACAACATATCACATGCTAAAACGCTGCAGAGTCATACACATTTAACAGCAGAGATCAGTCTATGAAACAGCTACTTATGACCCACAAGTAGGGGCTAAGTAAGAATCCTCAACCTCGCAACAATAAAAGGATAGAAGACCAGTATCTCAGATACATTGTTGTCAGAAATTCGCTTTTAGTCTTCAGCAACTCACTAAACTGAATCACTCTTTCTTAAGTAATCCTAGAATGCTAAAGTTTGAGTGAACAACAATGATAATGATGATGCAAAAATGAGAGTTTTGATCCAAGTATGTTATAATTCTTTGTCCTTTACTAACCTTCAGAGAACAAAGTAAGAAGGCTCCTTTAAAAGACTAAAGTCAACTAAGCACTAAGGACAAGGAATATGTCAGTTCACAGTTTCAGTATAAATTTTGTTTTGTCATCTTTGGCACTCACAGGCTTCAGTGTGCTGCACTCCAACATTTTTATAATATCCAGGCTTTGTTCACTACTTCATTTAAACAGCTGGGAAAATTAAGAACATGTAAAAAAACATGTGAATCTTCCTGGCCTGTACTCACCCATGTTTGCTAAGAGGCACACGACTGCTTGTACGTCTGCTCCTGCATACACATCAGACAGGGAACTCACTACGGGCAAGCAAAGTGTGTGCACTCGAATTCGACGCTCACCTAAGAGAAATAAGTGGAAATCACTATGCATTCTCTCCTAGTAGAAGTAAACAAATTCAGTCATACATCTACAATGCACTCATTCTAGAAATATACCAGCCAAGAAATTGCTGCAACACTGTCTCCCATTCCTGTCAGAACCTGTTCAAATTCTACTCTAAAGCAGCACAAATTGGTAGCACAAACTGGCAACATCCACAGTGTCTTTGATCCTACAAATCATGTACATTGATATCCATCACAAAATTTTGTGGCATCTTCTGCCACAGAAACTAGCTGCTATTCTTTATGCCCACTCAATGTAGTAATTGCAGCTTGTTCCAATCCATCACAGGTCTGTGTATTTGGACAAAGTGCCTGCCAAATACATTACTGCTTGAAACAATGGCCAGACTTACAAGTAAAAGAGTCTTGCTGAATCAGCACTATGTCACATGCAGATGAAATTTTCACATTAAAACAATGTTTATAAGGATTTCCATTATGTGCTTAACTGCCAAGTAGGCTTACTAGCTTACTAGCTCTGACAAGATTCTCTTAGGGTATAGAGCACAACGAAAGGCTGTGGAACTAACTATACAAACATCACATTATAACAAGAAAAAAGCCCACTGACCAGTTAATTTGAATTTATTTACCTTTGCTGGAAGTATACAAAAGAGCTGTTTGAAAACAAACCAAAGATGTGTCAGTCAGACTTTCCTCTATGGACATCTGTACTGCAAATCCAGCATCAGGATTGACATTGGCAAGGGACAGTAAATCAGTAGATCGTACAAAAAAATTCCCATGGAAAGTGTGTATTGAAAGACCTAGAAGCAGATTAAATAACGCAGAGTGAGGTTAAAACAGCATGGAAAACTCTTACCAGTAACTAAAACCCACAGACCTCAAGCTAAGGTTTAAGAAAATAGCAAAAATTCTATCATGTAGAACCAATTACATGAATCTCATTAGACATTTCAGCGTGATCCTGTAGAGCTCATGTTCAATTCTGCACACTCCAAAGTGAATGATGACCTTACACTACACATTTCAACTTACAATGAGATGGTACCATCAACTAAAAAACAAAACAAAAAAATCAAACACCAAAAGCTAGCTTAACATAAAGAAGGTAACTCTCTTACTCTTCAAAGAAAGAAAAATAACATTCAATTTAATGTTGCTAAAGACTAAGCACACTGAAAATGATTGCTAACACACTTACACCAACTGTTCCATAGGAATCAGTATTTAAGACATACCCTTTGTACATCTTATGCGCATAACTGCTTCAAACCCAATCTTTCTTGTAAGGTATCTTTTCAGGTCTTTTTGCAACTTTTCAGCCTGAGCAGGATTATGGCTACGATGGAAAGATGGATAGTAATAGATGCATCCAGCAGAATACTTGGACATGCAAGCTGTGAAGGAAGGAAAGATACAGTCAAGAAGTAAAACTGTAACATGAAATCAGGGCATAAAAATTGCGTCCACATTTCTACAAGTCCCACCTATATTCATCTTCTCAGTATCACCCACATCTGTAAGACAATGAGAACTGTCCCAGACCTAGGCCACTGAAGACAGAAACGAATCACCCCAGCACATAATGACCTAATTATACACCAAGCTCAATAAGCATCCTACCTTTGGCAGCTAAGAGTGAAGTGCTTGCAGGAATATCTAATGGTGTAGAGGCAAAATTAAGCGTATGTGCAGAGACAAATCTTGGATAACTACAGAAAGTTGAAAACACTGTTCTACCCCTATAACTAAACTTCATTCATTCCTTGCCATGTTTCTGTTTCCTGTTCTTGAGCAAGAGAATACTTCTCATTTAAAACTTTGAAATCCTAAAAGAAGTTGTCTGATACCACCAATGTAATACTTCTGCTCTTTACTTCCAACTTCAAAGTCAATTATTTTGCAACATGAGCTGCAATTACAGAAGTGCTAAAATATTTACATGATTTAAGAATTCCTGAGGTAGCCTGTGCTTCTGAAGAGAGACAACAGTGCAGAAAGAGGGAATGAGGTACTCCTTACCAAGAGAAGCTAGATCAGAATATTGTGAACTTAAGAGAAATAAATCCACAGCAGTCTGCTGGCCGGAGCAGTCCAGTGCCAACTTCTTATAAAAGTCTGTTGCTGGACCAAGATGCTGGACCACCTTTAGCGAATAAATCATACAGGGAGGAGTTAAGCCAACATTCATGCTTTTTAGACTTCATGGAACAAAAGACATACTATTCAGCAGCATCTGAGTAACTGAGTCACAAATATTTGCAGCTACTTTTGCTTGCCAAGAAAAATTAAGGACCAAAGGCCAAAGACAGCTCATGCACTTCAAAACAAGTAATACCACACATACGTATAAACTAGTGATTTTAAATGCATAAGCATAGACATAATTAAAATTTAGTTAACTGCTATAATCGAAGACCAAGCGATTGATCTGCAGAACTATGCAAGTCAGAAAGACATGGCCAGTCCTTAGTCACTTGAAATGAGTAGTAAGGGAAGTTTTATACCTTTGTGCTTGACCTTTGATTGGGATCCTCTCTGGAATGCAAAAGTCCCGCTCCCAAGGACGGTAACTGAGTTTGAAATACAGAGATCCGGCCACCCGTTGGAGACATCAGTTTAAATGCAGCCTGAAGAGCAGGGCCCAATGCACTGTGTGTTTCTCTTGTATTGGTGAACATATTTGGTAATGCATTCAGTAGATCTTTTATCAGCTGCAGAACAGATTGAAAGGTCTTTTATGAGATTTTGCAAGCTTGAGATTTTCTACTACTTCTAAAAAGCTGTATTGCCATGACTGAAGTGGCAGAATTGGTACCAAATATTTCAGTTTAGTTTTACCACACTAAGGAAAACAGTTTTAATTTTAAAAGCTATGGTGTATCAATGAAACAGTATGTAATACTTCCATAATGAAAAATTAGCATTGGAACTACATATTATGAAGATAAGCTTGAATTCAAAGTTTAACAGGAACATCTGTTTTGGATATTTAACACCTTGAATTTAGTTATATATTTTGAGCAATCATACCTCTTTGCTTTCATGTAGATTTACAAGTAAACTATCTGGTGTAGGTAGGAAAATATCTGTAGAGAGAATAGAAAAAAACCATTTTATTAAAGAAAAAGATAACACTAAAATAGAACAAAACATTTCATTGCCCACTGCTAAACACACCATGAAAGTCTACTTTTCTAGTATGTGTGTTAGAGAGAGTAATACAGCCTATATAAAACTTGTCTTATTCGAAGCAAAATTACCTTCTGAATTTCACATTTTAAACATCACCTACTCTGTAGTTAGTACAAGACTATTTCTCAAATAAATACTCTCATTCAATAACAATGACC
Organism: Callaeas wilsoni; assembly: GCA_013398955.1. Taxonomy (NCBI): domain Eukaryota; kingdom Metazoa; phylum Chordata; class Aves; order Passeriformes; family Callaeidae; genus Callaeas; species Callaeas wilsoni. The sequence continues at coordinate 25,029 of VWPU01003179.1, forward strand.
TAATACCAAATAGCTGAGATTCCAACCTTTTTTCTGGGAAAAGAAATAAATAATAGGTTCTCAAAAATTCAGCTTCCATTTTCTTTTTACTTACCATCAATATCTGAGACAATCAGCATCTGAGGTTGTGATAAACCTTCTTGCAAGTTGTAAAACTGAACAGTGCTGTCAAACGTTATGAACCCTATTCTTGTTCTTGAATCTCCAGGCAGCCTGAAGCATTAAAAAATAAACTATTAAGCCCTAAATCTCTCTCTCAAGACACATTGATACTCAGGGCTCCTGCTGATGTTAGCAGAAACTCAGTTCGTGTGTAAAGTGAAGGGAGAACATAAGGGAGATCTGAAACATGAATACAAGTAATATTCTCTCAACATTTTCTGAGAAGCTGGGGTAATGATGCAGTTTATAAGACCAAGTGTTACAGATAAGCACTCAGTAATATACTGATGTTTTGCTCCATGAGAGAACTTAATAGGTTCATTTAAACATTACACTGACAAAGGAAAGAAGGCAGCCTTCTCAGTTCTTTAATAGAAAACTCTGCATTCTGCTCTTTCCTAATTCAGAACCCTCATTTACTAATGTAGCTACAGAGTACTTACAGCTCTAAACCAAAATCCAATGTCTCTACAATGCAACATACTTATTTCTCATGTGGACCATATTTCAGTGTATGGCACAATACAAAATTAAAGACTATATGGGATTTCTCAAATAAAATATAAAAAACATCATGAAGTGCTGAAAACCATGACAGTGACCAAAGGCAATAGAGGCAAATATTGTTATTACCATCTCGGTATATAAATGAGGTGGATGCACTGATTTTCCAGTGGACTTTGCAGGGGATTTTATGGATTTTCCTAAAATAATTAAGCATGTTTCTGAGAATCTGTTGGAATAGCCATAAAGACCATGGAAAGACTGAACCAGAAAATGGAAGCGAAGATTTTAATGTATATATTGGTTTCTCTGTGAGAAAACCAAGTGCCCAAAGAAAAACCTGTAGAAAGGAATTTTCAAGGCAACTAATCACAGGATTAGCTGTCAAAAGGCATGGACTCGGTGAAGCTCATTGACCCTCACTCAAAATGCATCAGCAACAATCCCATACATGCTGACCCAGGGCAAAAATGAAAACACATAGAAATTGGCACAGATAGATCTGGGTAACTGTGATCTAAAAAGACCAAACTGACAACACAATTCACCTAGGCACTCTAAGTCTTGTGGTTACAATGTTCCAGTTTGCAGCACCTCAGACATTTCAGCACAAGAATCAGACAATTTAACCTCTGTTATTTATTATTTTTGTTGGTCTTGGCAGGGGGCAAGAATGCAGTTTAAAAATCTTTGTACAATCAACATGTTGTTAAAAGTTACAGCTAAATATTCTTTGCAGATAAGTAAGTAGATTATAAGCAGATACATGTGTAGGGAAGAAATATGTTCCAGGCAATGGAACTTCTGTGCTTTAGGGACAGAATGTTTAGAGGCTTTGAAACGTCCTTCAGAATTTTAAGTTACAATTCTTCATAACAACATGTTAGCTGATTTGAAAAGGTTATTTGTACTCTTACTTGTCTAGATTTTCCAGCAATGACTGGCAGACTATTGTCAAATATCCAGCCTCCACTGCATTATGAGACACATCTAAAACAAATAAATATACCGCAGGCTGAGGAGGACGAAGCTACAAAGTAAAAAAAAAAAAACATAAAAATAAAAACACTCAAAAATCATATTCAAAGAAATGTTAAAAGTGATTAGCAATTAGAAAGGGAAGTAGGAAAAGGAAATACTTAGAAAAATGCAAGGTATACATTATGCAGTGAAGGTAATTTACTAAGCAATATCCGGACAGACTTAACCACAATCCCCAGTGGTTAGTAACTGTCATTTGTAATAAACATAAAATGCTATACTTGAGAAAAAAAAAAAAAGGGTATCAACAGTAAACTCAAACATGATGAAAGATATGGACTTCCATCTTTTAAATTCCACTGTTCTTTCAGTATATGAATAAAGTGATCCATTAAACAGGGTTAAAGCGTTCTACCTACATCCTTTCCCCAGCTGTATAACAAGCTCTGTTTATTCACTGTTAAATGTCTCTGCCACAATGTTTCAATTCAAAGACAAGAGAACAATTTATTTTTGCTGCTGCTAGTAATATGGTTATGAACTAGGCCTTTTTCCCAGGCAGAGAAGACCACCATCACAGCAATTGTAAGCTAATACAGAACTTCTAATAACCATTTCTTCACAGTTACTAACTAGAAACTTGAAGCTGAATTAATTTGCTCATTATTCTATTACTGGTCTTTGAAAACCACCTCAAAATGAGGGAGGAAAGGCAGAAATGACATTGTATCAGACTCGAATCTGACTGTGCCACATTAAACTACACTAGATGACAACACACACTGAATTATCTTTAACTGAAAAGCTTCTGACTGTTTACATCAGCCAAAACTCAAAATATGAATTTAACTATTCCTTGGTGTTAAGAGGAGCTTCACAGGAAAATTAATACACACCACTGGAGCAACATGCAACATTAATTTCAAGTACTATTACATTAATATGCAATTGCTGTTGAAGTTACCATGAAAAATTTTGTTTACCATATAATCTGAGGAAGCAATGAATTCCACTGTAGAATTTTGAACCTCTGGCCGTTTGTGAGGCTCTCCATAAGACCGTGTCAGAGGATTATACATAAATTCTTCAGGAACTATATAAAAAAGAAAAAAATTCCCCCTCAAATACAAATTATATTTTGTGAGAAAACAAAAACCATTATTGCAGCTAAAAGCAAAGTAATGTGGGCACACTTCAATTATTACAACAGCAAAAAATTCACACTAAGGATGCATAAAACAAAGGAACATTTCAAATACCTTAAAGCATATCTTTAACATCGAAGTTCAGTAATTGGAAAGAAAAGGTTTATTTTAAACAACAATATATCCCCAACTATAAAACAGCAATGCAAGTAGAGCATTTCACAACAAGCAGCAATCTTTACTGTTTCTCATAACCTCTGGCCTGGATTGCAGTTGTAGCTGTCATCATGTTCCCATTTGCATATTGCAACAGCAGTCAGTGGGATTATCTGATTTCATTAGAAAAGTAATCAGCATATTATGAATACATTTTCTTCATCTCCTCAAAGATTGCAAAACAATCTTTTGCTTCAAGAAAATGCTCAACAGATCTGACTTAAGATGTTTTTCAAAATCTCTGGATCATAAGAACATTGTCACTGTAGTCTATGTTTTAATCCAAAGTATCCCATGGGCTGATACGATGCAAATACTTGAAAGAGATTGTATAAATGCAAGCATCTCCTGCTACAGTCACTTACCATCATTAACTCTATAGCATAGGTTGCATTTCCACCGCCTTTGATCAATGAAAGAAACAAAAGGGTTGATGTAAGTCCTGCAGGATCTGCATCTCACTATTGTGCTTGATGTTATTACTGGTAATTGCTAAAAAGGAAACAATGAAAAGCTGTCACAAACGTATGTAATATATTTTATGGAAAACATCACTGTGCAGCACAGTTCATAAAAGCTTCATAAGACTACGTTTTCTATCATCATTCCTTTTAGCTGTTTAGTTCAATTTCATAGGTAATTATGATGTCTATTAAAAAAATCTCCCCCTTAAAACCAAAAGAAATAACATTTAATTACTGTCTTAATCTAATCTCAAAATCAAAGACGTAGTAAGATTGTAAATGAAATTACTTTAACTTCCAGCTACTATGGCAAAAGGAATTATGAAAAGGCAACTTTTGAGTGACTCTATATGAAATATGACAGACAGCAAACCTTACACAAAACCCACACATTTAATAAAAAAAGTTGTACCAGAGAGTTATTCACATTTTTACATAAATGCTAATAAATTAAATTGAGAGGAGTTTAATGATTATGAGTACAGCTTCAGTCTTATACTGTGCTTACATTCTACTGACAGCAAGTATCAGGCCAGTCACACATTCAAACCAAGCACCTCTCTTCAGGAGAGCTCTGTAAACACTTTTTCAAGAGGTATCTGACAGTTGTGAGCCCAACACACAGAGCGGCAATTCTTCAGAGAACCACAGGCAAGCAAAGATTTCCAACAACAAAAAAAGAAACTTGAAGGGCTTTTCCCTTATGCATTTCAATGAAGTTGCAATTTCAAGGCTTTTCTTGCTCTCCTCCTCTCTAAGTCACAGACAATTTTTTGGTACTTCTGTTAAACTTAGGGCTTAGAGTTCCTTATATTTTATTGCTTGAATGAAAATAGAACAAAAGCATGATAAAATAAAGACACTAAAAAAAAGGTAAGATACTTTACCGTTAGGTCCCTGAAGGGATGCAGCAACAAACCCAAAGGAAGCTTAGCTTTGTTTAACAAAGCCTGTGTCTGTGGAATATTTGTCAATGTACATCGAAATGAGCTGAAAGGAAATAGAAACATTATGTTAAAAATGAAATTTTAAAAGATGCTGAAAACATTGTGTTAGATTTTAAAGAACTTAGAAACTTAAGAAATCCTACGTTTTCCAAAGATTATTTAATTAAAAAAAAAAGCAGAGATTTTAAAAAAGGCTTCCTAAAGAAACAAACAAACAAAAAATACTTCCCTGCTCCACAGTATAGTAGTTCAACAATGCAAGCATACCAAAACTAACTGGCAGTTAAGAGACAGAACTGCTTTAGGTACAACACTCAATGAAAATGACATTTTTCTGTTCATTATAAAGATTTTTCCAGTGAAGCAATAAAGTATTTAACTAGTTCTCGGAATGTTGTATTTATATAAGAAAACTTCAGGAAAGGATCCCAAATACTGAAAAGAGTCAAAAACTTTCATTTTGTCTAACGTGAAGGGACACTAAAAAAGTCCAATGCACAAATAGTACTGTCCAAAGTGTTCCACATATAAGAATGATTTCCAGGCCTTCAGTTTTCTGGTTTCCTGATGAGACCATGCACTGTCACTACAGCAATAAGGATGCTGAGGGGAATGAAGAAAATTTATTTTGGAATTACAAATAAAATCTTTCGAGAATAGCACTTTCCATTGTACTGAGCTGCACTAGACTCGGGATAGTTGATGATACTACTTAATGTTAATTAGAGGTAAAAGGATATGTGATTGCAGAATTACCATAGTAAATTATACTCATAAATTATTAAATGTATTCAGGCATGGTCATAATACTTTCGTGGAAAAAATCCTATGCGGTATTACAAAATATTCTATGAAACATACCGTGTAACATTGTTTATTAAAAGACTTTTTTAAAAATGGATTAAACAAGGTGAAGATAAAGTAAAACTATTAAAATATTAAGAAACTAGCTACACTCATTGCACATAATGCATTCTGATGGCAGGAGAGTTACAATACTTGTGTAGTGATTCAGAGGATAAACCGATTTTCAGTTAAAAGGGGTTTATTAACTCATCACGAAAATTTAAAGTTAGGAGTCAGTTTGGACACTTTTTGACATTTTAAATAATTACTGCCCACTAAAAAACATAAGACGCTGTCTCAGACACAGCAAACTTACTCTGGACTGCAGTTTAATTTCCTAAGATCAGAATTCAAGTTAGGCACAGGTGCTGGAACTGAAGACACCGGTAAAATATTTCTATCATGTGTAAGGTTTACTGGTCTCAAGCTTTCTGGCTGCTGAGAATGCTGTAGACTTAATCCTCCTAAGGAAGAGGACAGCTGGTTCACACCCGGATATTGCTGAAAAAGGTAAGAGCGTGACAAACAGGTAAATGCACAATCATGTTTAAATAACAACCTTCAATCTACTTGTAGTCCCCTCCCTTCCAGACGTGTATTAAAAAAAGATACGGCAGTAGTTAGTAACAAACCCAAACAAAAAAAGGGAGTGTTGTGCTGCAGAAATTTAAAAATACTACAGCAAATGTGACATACCTTCCAAATGTGTGTCATTGCACAAAATTCAAATTCTTTACACAAATCAACACTGGAAGTCACATATAATCCTTCAATATTCCTCTCTCCAGGCATAAAGAAAACAAGGTACTTAAAAGGCTGAGACCATTTCTCTCCCACTCTCCTCTGCAATTTAGCTTTTGTTACAATCAACTTTTCCAAGTTACAGACATTGCCTTTAAAAATTTATTTTTAAATTAAAACAAAAGACCATAGAAGAGGAGAAAAGGTTAGGTCAGAAGGCACTTTTGAGGTCTGGTAGTCTAATCTCTTGCTCAAGCAAGGCTAACTTAAAAGTTAGTTTAGGTTGCTCATATGGGCTGATCCAGCTAAGTTTTGAAAATATCTAAAGATTGACAATTTCACAGCACAATCTGTCCTAGTGCTTCCCCACTCCCATCCTGAAGAATCTTCTCCTTATGTGTCCAGCCAGAATTCACTTGAAGCAACTGCTGTTCTTTTACCGTGTGCTCCTGAAAAGAGCCTAACTCCATTTCACATTACAGTAAAGATGAAGCCAACCCTATCAATTAAAAAAAATAAATTCAATGAAACATTTCTTCCAAGTCACATTTTACATTATGTCTGTGACAGTGAAAGTGCTCCTGGATGTTATAGGCAGTAAGAAATTTTGGTCACTACCACAGCAGTTTCACTATCTTTGCCAGCTGGCCCTTATTTCAGAGAACAGGATTTGTGTTTCAGTACATTTCTTATTCTAGATCCCTTCACACATACATTTCTCTGCACTTCTTCAGCGTTTGTGTCTTGCCTCAGTGTCTGGCTCTTCTTCTGTCACTGTTCTCGGGGGATTCACATGTACAACACGAATCAGGTGATTGTACACAATTTCTTGGGTGTTTTGTGCTATCTTTATGAGGAAAACAGAGCAGATGCAGGCAGCCTGCTCTACTACACATAGCCAGCACAAGCTCTACAGAGCTCTTTTATCTGGACCCTATGCCATGCCTTGCTCATAAGGTCATTTAATGCTTGAGATCATAGCCTACAGCAGCGCTCTGATACATGCTGATCAAGTACTTCCTTATGCTTCTTCATGGTTTCCTATCAATAATGTCCATCTCTTTCAAACACCAAACCTTAACACTGCAGAGGTTGCTAATAACTGGTGAAGCAAACTTGCTAATTCTAACTACTTGGAGGCACACTTTAACTTTTCATTCAAAAGTCTTCCAATAAGTTTAGAACCAGAGCTATGACATCAATATTATACCTAACATTTATTGTTTCCGAAATTATAAAAATATGAAATATGAAAATAAAGGGGAAATATATCACGCAGAAAAGGGTATTCCCAAGAAGTTACTTCATGAAGTAATTTTCAAATTAAAAATACAAGCCTGTGGATAGTGCTGAAAACCAGGATGGTGTCCTGGATTACTGGGATGCACAGGAGTAGGTGGTGTTGCATTTTGGTAGCCTGGCTGCAGTGCTGGATATCCATAACCAAAGGGCTTAGAAGCTTTTGATGATTGGAGGACTGATGGAGAGGGAACTGGGCTGCTGGTCACAGACCGTGTCTCTGGAAGGACAAAAGAAATGCCACAGGTATTGAATATACTTATTATTTCCTTCTTAATTCAAATGTAAACTCCTAAATGCTTCAAAACGACATGGCCATTTTTAAGTTTTTTCATTATCAATCAAGTTATTTTTCTGCACTGAAAAAAGAAATTAGCAAGGAAGATTACTTCAAGAATACTGACAAAGACAGTGTATATGGAAACACGACCAGAGACTTGTGTCACTACAAACAAAATGTTACTTTACAAAAAGAGGCAACTTGAAAAAAAAATTATTTCAATTGAATAAAAATAGAACCACATTTTATTCCAATATATACATTAGATATAAACCACAAAAGAGACCGTTCATGCTTAGTGTCCTCTCTACCACTTCTGAATACTGTCAAAATATGACTGGAATCATTCTATGATTCTAAGATTACTTCATGAAAAGCCATGCCTACAGTTAGAGAATAGTTCAGTTGGCTCAGCCTTATGTTTTGACAGTATTCATAAATGGCAGAGGAGAAACTAAGCATGGTCTCTTTTGAAGTTTATAACTGATGCAAGTTTCTCTTGTATATCCCTGCAGCACAGTTTAGTTCCATTATTTTTAAAGGTCAAACTGAAAGTAAGACAGACATAAATCTACAGTGAACTTAACAGCCGTAAAGAGATGAAAATACTCTTTAGAAATATCTACAAATGTGAACTAAGTTTCAGAAGAATTTAAGCTTGGTAAAGTCCACTGGGAGAAGTGCAAGCAATGAAACAAAGCACTCCAGAAATCAACTGCCAAGAGACTATGTTTGGCATGAACACTCCATGAGGGACAGAACCCAACAAAACAATAAAAAAACCCAACAGATTCAAGAAACTTAATGTTGACTCTGTTTATCTTTATGGAAAAAAAGAAGGAACAAGTTATTTTTAGAATATGCCTTCAGCAGAACCAAAATGGTTAGTTATTAGGCCAGAAGCTAGAATTTGTAGTCCTGCTAGACTCTTTGTGGATAACAATATCAGCTTTCCAGTTGAGAGAGACCTCACTTTAATCAGGAACCCATCAAGCTACAACAAACTATTGTGACACACTCAGGGGCCAGAAAAAGGCAAAACAGCCAGGAGGGGTAGGTCCTCCAAATTAATCCAACTATCATTTAAAATACTGGCTAAAATACTTTGAATAGCATCTTTTCCACTTGCTCTCAATACGGCAGCTCTACAGATTGCAAGACCAAGGCAGCCAGCCATTTAGAACCAACTTGACAGTCCTGACATTTTTAGAGCTAAGACTAAGCAAAACAGCAGCCATTTTCTTTAAATGAAGGAAAAAAAAAAGAAAATAACCTGATCCAAGTATCTCTGCAAGCTGATATTGTTGGTCTCCCAAAATTCTGTGATGTGTCAGCAACTATTATCAGCTCCTAATGTCAACAACACAATCGGGCATACAGTATAGTCTAGAAAAAGATGCTGCTTTCGACTTAGCGTATTTTCAGCACTACCCTCAATACAATGGAAAGTATGACTTACGATTCAGGGAGGTTTTATTAAATGGTTATATGAACTTCAGTGTTAAAACTCTGAGAAATTATTAAAAAAGGTATGTATGTTTTCTCTGTTGATCTCCCCTGTTCCTTTCATAGGCACTGACTTTCATCTAGTCGTTAACTGACAATAAACAACACTAGAAATAATAAAAAAACACATTTACATACTTACATAAATAATTCAAAACAAACTGCTTACCTGGATAGCCACCTCCTTCCAGGGCATCATAATTATTCAGAACAGGAGAGGCACTGCTTGTAGTAGAGGAACTATCAAGTGCTGGGGGAGGAAAGTAGTTTAACTTTAGGTATATAAAAAATGGCAAACTTTTGATAAATAAGAGACTGAGATTTTTTTTCTAAAATCTCTGATAAGAAACAGTCAAGAAAGATCCTGGGGAAAAAACCCATCACTTCAGTCCTAAGACTTGAAAACTATTACCACTGTAAAGAGGAGAGGGAGAAAGTATAATAAACATGATATTAAAAACAAACAAGCACATGCCAAACAAACAGCAAGAGAGATCAATAGGAAAAAGACAAAAACAATGAAAAAAGTTGTTTCTTGAAATAAAAAAATATTTTTCTATTCAACCGGAAGATCTTTCTAGACTACATGAACTGAAGCCATGCACATTCTAAAAATAGTCCATCCATGACTTTATTCACAACTGCAAACAACAGAAGATTTCCATAGTCTTCAGAGTGATTATTCACCATCCCCACCTTCAAGCCAAACTGACAAGTATTTAATTCTTCCCTCCTTTCTGTACTGTTCTAATTCACACCTTGCTTTCCTTTCAGTCTAAAGATTCTATTTTCCATTATCATTGACAAGAGCTCTCAGCTTCAGTCCCTATGAACAATTACTCTTGGCTCAGCCAAAAGCAGCTAAGTAAAAAGTAACTATGTAAAAATAAGTACCAAAAGTTAACTACACAGATACAAAAAAACATAGTGAGCACATACATAGCTGTTAGGACTGGAGACTTGATTGCTTAATTTTTAGTTGAACGTACGCACAGATCTTGAATATCTTATTGTAAAACATTTGGCAAACAAAGAATTATTTAAAAACATCTCTTCCAATGCCATTTCACATACATTTACTTCCAAAGAAAAAAGGGCTAAGAAGATTAAAGGTATCTTCTCTTTGAAACACACCAAGTCATGAAGTGTGATAGAAAAGAAACTATTTAAGAACTAAGAAAAAAATGAAAATTATATATAATTTTTGTGGCAGAAAAGACTGAAAAGATTCACTGATACTGTTCTACTCAGAAGGATCAGCCATGACCACACATGCCATTGCAAAGCTGAAAGTATTTCAAGGGAGAACTTCAATGGTGGAGCATTTGAGATTTCCAAGTAAAGAGACTCCCACATATGAAAAATAACATCATTGACATTTGGGACACAGCAATACCATGGCACCATCCTGACAGTATAGATAATTTTTGAGCATTATGCCTTTAAAGCATTCAACTAAGAATCAGAAAAGCTATTAAAAAAAATCCATAAAACTAACAATAATATATTATTTAAAGGAAAAGTTAATGCTGTGACATTCATACAGTCTTAGTTTTCAGATTTTCACTGTTAATTTTCTTTTAATCCTGGAGGTTACAAAAGAATGTAATTGCAAGATTTTATTTTCTATTCTAGAAGCTGAAGGAAACGAGACTCATGACTTTTTTTACCCTGATCAGGATTAGGGCTTTTAAACCTTTGCTAAGTCTTACTACAGAAAAGTCAAAATATACTTTTATTAGGTCAACGAAACAATTGAGAAGTTACACAAACACAAGCAACCAGACTTCCAACACCTATTCTTCATAAAACCACTGTGACAGTCTGAGACAGAAATCTGTCTACTGAAATCTGTTTAGGATTTGCATAAGCTCCTGGTGACAGGGCATAAACCAGGATGCTGCTGATGAATCAGGTAGCCTCCGTATTGAACCTGAGTGCCCTTTCACTCTTTTCCGTAAGATAAATTTAAATGCAATGATACCTCCAAGACTACAGGTTTTAGTGAAGTACAGAACTTGAGACAAAACGATGGTAGGGAGTATGAAACTTAGTTTAGGGAACAAAGTAAGGAGAGAAAGGTTACAACTGATAAAAAAACCCAATCAACATCATTTGACAGAAACCTTGGCATGCGAACTAACACATTGTTCTTAATTATGACCTGGATGTCATCATTGATTTGTTCCATTCTTCACAGAATTATTATGAGTACACTACCCTATTTTCACAGTGTTCTAGGTAATGATTTAATTATTTTAATGAAACTCTGAACTTCATGGCATCGTTTTTTTTCTGACAACATGAATTATAAAATTAAAGAAAAAACTACAATACTTTCCTATCCCAATCAATACTAAAAGCCAGCAGTACAAGGTATGTGCTGTTGCTTCCATTTATCAACAAGGGTAGTAGTCTAATGTTTATCTCAAAAAGCTTTTCATACTGTTACCACTCATGCAGCCAGTAAGCACTTCTTTAAGTTCCAAAAGAAAAGGTTACCAAAATTGAAGAAACTAAACTCCTGAGAAACATTAAACTCACAAAACCAGGTCATTCTGTCATTCTGACAAAACACAGGCAGAATCCTTGCAACCAAGTATGTAACACTTCAATCAACTAGGACAAACTGCTTCTTTAAAAAAAAAAAAAAAATGAACAAACTTTTAAAGTTTTCTACAAAGCAAGCAGATTAAAACTGAACCTATGTGCCTGACCATTGAGACATACACCTTTAGAAGGAGAAAAAACCAGCACAGATTAATTTACTGTCCTAAAAAGCACACTTAAAACCTCTCAATATTTGCTACCTTAACTGTATGAGTTCCTTATGCATAAAATGAGAAACAGGGAAAACACTGTTTAATGTAATGATACAAATGGCATCTGGTTGCTTAACCTGAGCAATTATCAGTCTAAGTTCTATAGCTAGTTATCTTCAGTTAAAATTCACTGCAAGTCAAAATATTAAAAATATGGGAGTCTTTCAAGTTGTGAACATTACTTTGTCGGATTCATAAAACATCTGATATTAACATGACAATAAAAAGGACCTATTTGTTGGTCACTATTGAAGTCCTTTTTGTTTACTATATTAGTAACAGTTGGGAAATTTCAAGTTGAAGAGTCAGAGCGATGCTTTGTCTTAAAGGAAGAAAAAGTTTAAAGGGATGGAAATATGGAGAAAACCTTGAGTAGGAAGATAACAAGATACTGGTGTAAAGCTAAAGCCAACCTGCTTCCTCATCCTCCTCATCCTCTTCCTCATCATCTGAACTTGATGACAAGGGAGCTGGTGCAGAGCTAGCTTGATTATTAACATATCCACCATACTGCATGCCTGTGAAGTGGAAAGCACAAACATCAGAGTCAGACAGACAGGAAAGACGAGAAACGAAAGTCACAAATCATTGCATCAAAAGTGAGAGAAATTAGCTGTTCCAGAGAAAATCCCAACATGCAAGAAGTTAAATCTAAAACCTTAGAAGCAATTTTTAGTGGGCTAGTTCAGCAAAATATTAGTAGCACATGGAAGTTAGATAATCTTATATGTGTGTATGTGCATGTGTATCAGGCAGTTAAACACACAGACTTCCTACCTATCTTTTTAATACCAGTTTTTCCAGTGGAGTACTTTCATAAATTAATACACAGAAATAAAGGAGTTATTTTCACATAAATTCAAATTATGTTATGAAAATTTTCAGTATTAACGGTTGCTTGGCACATCTGCCCCTTTTAAGACAAGAATAATTCATGTTGGAATTCTGCCAGAAATGAGTGAAATATACTGCTGCTGCCACATGCAAGAGTACAAACACACATATAGAGAGCACAACACAATCAGTGAAATTAAAGCTAGGTAAACCTGAAAATTTGGGTTGTCTTATATTTAGAGGAGTGCCTAAATTCCAGCTCATAAGCACGTGATTACACCATGCACTTCTAGTATCTGGTGACGCTGCAACAACTGTAACTGCTGTCACCTCCACAGCACAACCTATTAGGGTTTTTTTAGTTTTTTATTTGTTTGCTTTTACAGTATCTACTCTAAAAATATGTGAACAATACACAAAAGCAACATATAAACACACCATTTCAAAACAGAGTAAAGCATGCAGCAATGGCTTATAATTCATTTCCTACACTACTTGTTATTGATGCATTTTCAGCATCTTCAAGAAATCTTACATTTCTCTTGTGACTAGGCAGGGTTAGCAAGGATTTTAAATATGCTTTTAGTCAGGCAGTGACATCCTAAATAAATCCAAGTGGTCACTGTCTCTCTCTTATCAATCTAAAGGATTGCTATGGCAAGAAAATATCCTAAGTATCGAAAACTCTTCAAATTTTGAGGAATTTGGGGTTTCTTCCTCCTGTAGAAGTACTGTGGCACTAATGAGTAACATTCTTTATTTTAATACTATAAAGCATTACAGAAGTGTTATGTTATGCATAACCTGAAACCATCATGGTAACTAATAACATGCCCATCCATGACTTCAACTATATCAACCTTTATTTTATTTAAAATATGGTCTATAAATGCTGTTAGTCTCACAGCTTTTTCAAAAAATGTTAGCAAATGAACCCAAGAGAAGCACTTGAATTTCACTGCGAAAACCCCAGCAGAACCAAGGTGAAAAGTATCTACTCACATACTGGAAGTAAAAAGAAAACAAAGCAAAACTATATAACAACATTCTTGAGAAGGTGAACTTTCATAGAGAGACTGGTGCAAGAAAAGACTGGCATTATAGTCCTTTATCTAGTGCATTAATACTTGTACAATTCCAACCAAATTTCTCCATAATTCAAGTAGTCACAACAATGAATGAAAAATCATCCTGAGCGCAACTGAGCGGATATAGTGCTTCAGTTTTTCCACACTGCTAAAACACAGGGCTAATGTGAGTAATTTCTAGTACCACCTTTTCTTAATTTACTGGATGCACTTGAGAAGGAGAATACAAGAAAATAATTTTCTGTGCAAGAACAAACTAGAGCTAACAGACTGTGTCTTTTCTCAGGCCTGGGAATAAAACTGAGGAATAAAACAGATGAACTGCGTTATTGCGCAAGAGAAAAGAAAAAACTACCTTAAAATAATTAGCATGCAAGTAAAAGGGAAAAAGTCAGGATGACAAGAAGGGCTGCACTGTAACGGCAAGAACCAAAGTAAAAGTAGATGTGCTCAGTGTGAGAGTGCAAAGACAGACCTCTAATAAATATCATGTACATGGATAGGAAGAAGAGCAAAAGGATATCTACCTGGGAAGTGCATGCCAATGCAGAAATTCCAAGCATGTGCAGATGAGAGAAAAGGACTGGATTAGTCATTCTATCAATGTTCCTTCAAAGCCTTCTGACTACTTAAAAAAAACCCCAATCAATCTATCTTCTACTGGCAGAACTCCCCCTTTTCCAGTTACTGGTCACATGCATTAAGGAGGCAGATGTTCAGAGAGAATACAGAAGAAAAGGTATTAAAAAAAATATGCTAGTGACACAGAAGTTTAGGAATCATGAATTACGTCACTATGAATGCTGTGAAGACAGGGCTGGTTTAATTTTTACCCGCCTTAGGAGTTTGCATAGATTTATTTTCATTGCCAACAGTACTAGAGATTTCTGCCTTTAAGATACACCTGTGCTGTGCTACAACTGTTCAGACAAAAAAAACCCTCCTGAGGATAGATCTGGCTAAAAAATAATCGAGTTTAAAAAGTCATTTTCAGGTGGGAAAGCCTCCTATTCTAGTTCACTGGCCAGCAATGCCAATAGTAGGCCAGCACAGGGGAGAAAGCAAGTGAGGGCAGAAATGAGTGGCTGCAGACAGCAGTCCCAAGTGCCATCATGTGCCTAATCATGTTTTCTGTTGTGACAACTCGGTTCTGCTTAGTATCTTTTACAGACTTGATAATGGTGTGAAAATCTCCACCTTTTAAAACTGCAAAAGCCAATTCTGAAATCATTATTTATTTTGAGTCAGGTTATTCCATATATCTGGCCTAAAATGCAACCACATAATTAAAATAATCACAAATTTCTTGGACTGGAAATTTCTAAACCCTGCAACCAGTGTACCTGTGATATAATAATATTGCACTCTACAGCTTTATCCCACTATAATTTACAGACACATAGAAATGTAGGTGGCAGGACACAGAAGATAACAACACATTTGCTGGTGAAATAAACCAACTTTTTCGGTATTTTAAGTTCAATCACCCATACCATAAAAGCCTTTCAAACATAAAGTGCATATTAAATTTGTACAGATAGTTATTAAACTCTCAAATAGATGGATTAAATAGGCTTTAATATATTTTAAGGTTTTTGTCCTGTTACAACATAGCCAAGTAAACAATTAAAATTTTTTAGTTTTTATAGGAATGCCCCAAGAAGAGCCTAAAACAACAAAATCCTCTTTAAAAATTAATTCAAACAGTTTTTTTCAGAATGCTTTCATGTAGACAATGGTATTCTATAATTTAGAAAAATATTTGAAAAAATCAAGTCCATCTGATCTCTGCATGAGAAACATACTTGGAATTCTAACCCAGACAAATATTCAATACATGTGTTCTATTTTTTCAGTAGCTTCACTTCCACAAATAAAGTTATCACATTTAATTGTTGATAAAACAAGAGTACATTATTTATTTCAGACTCCTCAAATGAAACTAATGAAGAGTTTGAAGTCTTCCAGTGCTCATAAAACCATCATCTGAACATAGAAACTTATATGTGATGACATGTAAATAGATAAAATTAGATCCATACAGACTGCCAACATATTGTTGTTTTTAAAATGTGCTCATTCAGCTACTTACTGCATTGACCTTCACTTAGTGGAAGTATTTGAATGTAGGGAAGAGTTCAGCAGCCACTTCACTGATCTGTAGCTGCTGTACCAGGTATTCACACATTTCACAGGAATCACTTCCAGAACACACGCATTGCACATCAAGGCGATCACAGTTAAACAGCTAAAATCCTTTTTCTCATTTAAAACATGGTTTGCAATTTCTTTGGAAGAAGCAGTAATACTTTTTTTCTAGCAAGTACACCTACAATACAAAGTCTATCTACCACCAAAATCAACTATAAAACTGTGCAAGAGCCACAGTTCAAAAAATTGACATATTTTCCTTAAAATGATACACTGTACACAGGACTTCATAGCAATGAACTATTATTTTTTGCCTCTAATACAGATTGAAATCATTGACGAACAACCTGTAATCTGCATTCTACTAGATAAAGGAGGAAAAGGAGGAAAAGGGATAATTTAATTATTTATGTCAGAGGATTCTGTAATTTAAGAATAAAAAAATATGCTGTGACAATCACACACCACGCGGTTGCCAATTATTTTGAACACTAGAGATATTGCATTCTTTTGGACGAAATTAATGCCTACTTCCACCCCTCAAGCAGAGCTCTTTATCCATAAGAATTCAAAATTCTGAAATTGCTAAGAGAAAACATGGCCAAAAAAAAAATTCATGCAGTTAATTAGATTTGGAATACTAGATACAGAAACATGGAATAATCAAGAGGCAAGTTAAAACATCAGTGTAAAATTTAATTTAACTGAATAAGGCTCAAGAGTCAACTGATTCTTTGTCAAGATGTTGCCAACATCAGAATAGGAAGGAGCTTTTACAAAAACTCCTGTTTTCCCACAAGAATTCGTGCAGCAGCTTTCCACAGGCACTTATGGCTAGACAGTTAAGAAAATAATTCTACTAGTTTGAACTTAATCCTCAAACTCACTGTTTCTGCAAACAAACTAGCCAATTTCTAGTATACACTTCATTTCTCAATACAGACTAATTACAAAAGCTAATTTTAAGACCTTCTAAGAAATTAAAGTAGTGAGTAGCTTTTTAGAATCAAGGAACCAAAAGAAGGTTTTTTTGAGCAAGAGGTATGTAAGACTGCCAACAAGACAAACAAGCCAAAGACAACACATGGACAAAGGAAATCAAACACAAGCACCAAGAGAAGTTAGAACCAAGGTGACATAAAACATCATCACTAAGGGAGCCTGCTGAGATGCCAGAGATGTGCTCCAGTCAAACACAGAAAAGCAGCAATAAAACTTCCAGCATTCATGTGTGCATGTGGAAGAGAGCAGAAGTCTGTACTGTAATTTCCCATTCCCTTTTAGTACCTTCCTGAAGAGTCAGCTCTGGCGACTGTTTAACAGATGGTGAAGATGGTGGCTTTGAAGACAGGCTTGGAGCAGGTGACCTTACTGAAGACATCACAGCAGAGGAAGCAGATGTTCCAACTCCAGGCTTGGTAAATGGAACATTCCGGCTCACTGAGTGCACGGGCTGTGAAGAATCAATGCCACCTGAAAACAACAGCAGAAAGCAGGAACCCTTTGTATGTACTTGCACAGACAATTACACAACACAAGCAATCACATTTGATTTCACAATAACTACAAAAACAATACAGTACTTCAAAGAGAGATGCCTTCAAACAAGTATCTATGGAAAGAATGGTTGCTTAAAAAAATTAAATACCTATAGAGCTAAAACGCCATTATAATGAACGAATTGCTCTGACAACTAACAGCAAAAAAAGGAAAGCATGATATAGAAAGAGCAAGACCAAGCTGAAGCTTATTTTTGATACATCCCCACAACTCAGTGCTTTTACAAGTTACTCTTCCCAGATAAGTGGAATGTGGTCCACCTGAAATAGGCCCCCCTTGACATTCCTCCCACAAGAGGAAACCTTGTGCAGTAGACCAGTATTATGCCTTCCCTGCAGAGCTGGCACTTAGCAATTTGGGTACTCAGTTATGAGACTCATATTCCAAACAATCTGTTTCAATCAACCCTGAGTACTTCACAAAACTTCTAACATGTTTTAGACATCTGGACTAGATATAATCTGCTTTAAAAAAGTCAGATTAATGCTTTGAGAGATTTGACATAGTCCAGTTGAAACTCCTATCAGACAAGGACAACGTAACTTGAATTAAGTTAGCTTTTAACTAAGGGTTGCTCTTTGCTTATAAATTGAGAAAATTTGTATTATGATTCTTTCTAAAAAAAACCCTGACAGACCAAGCTGTTAAAAAGAAGAAGAGAAAGGAAATGCTTTTACCAAAAGTACTCAGTAAACAAACACAGAAATTAAGCAATAATAAAATCTGCCATTTGTAGAGTACTTAAGCTGCAGATTTGCTAGAAGATGCAGAGGTAATATTAACTTTGCATCTTCTGCACATATAGCTGTTTAGTTCTTACAGTCTCTTGACTTTTCCTTCAATACTGGAAGTGGTATCTCCAAGAACTTTATGGGCAAGTTGAAGTTTCCTTTAGAGGGTGAAGAAGAAGAGGCGGCTTAAAATGATCCTTCTGTTTTTCTTACGTACAGTCAAAATTAACAGCACGCATCTTTATTATCTTAAGGGAACTTATATATTTTGCAACTTTCAAATCTGATGTTGAGCACACACACGGCTTTTTTGCAAGTCGTATCAAAATGATGTCTTTTTCCAATGAACATACAGAGCATTTTTTTACTGCAATGTACTTGCTATAACCTCTGCTTGTACACACTGTCTTGCAGATTCCTCATGGGAGCTTCTGAATCTGTCAGCAGGAATGCTCTTATTAATTACAGCAGCTTCCTCAAGTAAGATACACAGGATGACAAGGGGAGTTCTTTGCCACATTCATGTGCTTACCCAGGCTTCGTAGCAGAGAGTTGTTTGTAGGGTGATGGCATTTTCCACACTGCAAGTCAATATAGCAATGCTGGAAGCATCAAGCACTAGTGCAGAGAGTGCTAAATGCTGCAATGTCAGTGTCACATGCTCAAAGCCAATTTACACCTGGATTACCCGAAGATGTAACGCCTTCCTGCCAAGTACTAGTATCTATTCTCAAGCAAAGGTTATCCAATTACCTTCAAAATTACGTGAATCATTTAAACGCATTGTAAAAAAAAAAGTTTTTAAACTCTGAGAAATAAAATGTATTTTTTTCTTTGTACAAAAATCCAACCTGCAAAATTTAATGTTAAACTTCATTTGGTGACTCTGTAAAGGTTTTAAATGCCAAGTAACCAAGACCAAAGGAAATACCTGAACAAAGTTAACATTTAAAAGCCCATTGTTGGCAACTATCATCACATGAAACTATCTCTGGTGAGAGAAATTATACTATCACAGTTTTTTTCCTCTGGCCAACGAGAAGATTGCATTCTGTCATATAAGTACAGATCATTTTAGGATTGCTTATTGTAGCTCAAGACAAAACTGGACTGGACACGAGTTTAGAGCACAAGTTTCCCATCAACTTATCCAGGACAAACACAATCAGGCCACATAATACTCCCATCAACTGATGTCATGGGAAGTAAGAGTTTTGTCAAGCTGTGATAAATATAAACCCCATTCTCAATGACACGGTATTTTCTGGTTTTCACATTCAACTCCTCACCTTCAATGCGTCTTGAAGTTTTCCCATCATGCCTTTCAACTATGAACACCTCTTGCACTAACAATGATCAAGTATAAAGACATACAGCTAAAAGGCATGTTACAGAAATAATCTGCGGAACTGGGCAAATTAGCAGTGTAATTTATCATTTTTCCCTACACATCATCACAGAGTCATCATTTAATTTCTAACTGGAGACCTGGAGGTCATAGTTAAAAATTATCATCACAGCATCTCCTTAAAATTTCAGAAGAGATGCAAGAATTGTCCTTCTTGAGTTGCTCCAGCTGTGATCTTGATTTCCTGCCCTCACAACCCTTGCAATCCCACATAGCCCTTGCACCCAACATAACACACAATTTCTAAGGAGAGAAGTACCACCTCCCTGCAACTTGATTTCCAACAGCATCATCTGCCCCTGACTTTCAATACTGGCTGCAGTCCTTCCTCTTTTTTCAACCACACCTATATTAGCAGATGTACAGGATTATAGCCTACATTCCTACGGAACTGGGGCAGCAAGGACTTTACATCCTGATCTGACATAAGGGGAAGTATGTGCGTGAGATAATGAAATTAGAGCGTCTCCTGTTCAAGCAGACTGTCCATACCAGGATGCAAAGAAACCCATGCCATATATCCACAGGAGTTCTCCAGCTGCCTCTCCTGAAGGAGGACTCCAGTAAAATTCAGGCATCCTGGCTGAAATCCATGCTAACTTGGAAAGCACCAAGAATAATGAGAGCACTCCGATCTCAGCTGAAATAAACTGGAAAAACATTAAAGAAAGCTACTGACCTAGAAAGACAAAAAGCCTAAATAATACAAAGTATGTCATTTACATGGCATAACACTACTGCACAGATTTTTACGAACACTGTTCTGCTGAAATACAGAATTTAAAGCTAGAAGAGGGTGACTTTGCAGAATTAAACTAATTTAAACCTCCAAGGAGAAAAATCTTTAATTAGAGATATTTATATTCTACTTTATTTATACTTCCTAAAGCAAAGAAAATTACTCTCACTGGCTATTATTCATCAAGAGCAGTCAACTATCAGCAAAAAAAAAATCCTCTTAAAATAAATTTGGCTTTTTCTAGAGAAATCTCAGCAAGCTTCCTGAAAATACTTCAGCTATTTCAGAAAGGGGCTGCTAAAGTTTTAGGAAAATATTTGGTTGCAGTGCTATGTTCTTAGTACACAACATACAGAAGTTCAGGGATTTGATCTCAGTAAATTTAACATGCTAGAGGCTTTGCAAAGCTATACATAAAACTGGATTTTAAAAGAAAACGATTTAAGTCCACTGGTGACAACTTTTTTGATTCAAGTAAGAAACAATTCAGAAATCAAACATCTTCTGAAAAACTTGCTAGCCTAAGTTTCCTGGTAAGTCCTGAACACACAGATTTTATTAACACATCATTCTTCTCCATAAAGGTTTCATTTTCATCACAGAGAGCTTTCAGTGCTGACTGTACAAAACTGCTTTTGAAAAATACATTAAAACTGTAGCATCCTGACTGACAGTCTTTTTGCAATTTGCTTATTTATAATTCAAAGATTGTAAGGGTCATCTTTCAGAGCACAGGGGCAATGACACCAGTCTTACTGGCAACCAGATGAACAGGAGGATACGTATTCAAGTTTCTTTACACAAACAGTCACAGAAAGCAGACTTATGAATTTCAGTATCTCTTAATCTTTTTTTCAAGTAGTTTAGCTAAAAACTATGCACAGAACAGATAGCAACTGTTTCCCATCATTGTTTCTTCCTGAAGAAAGCAGGGAGGATGAAATATTTAGAAAGTTTCCTTCTAACAGATCTTTCATTATTTCCTTACGCTCCTTGTGCATTGTATTCAGGCACTTTCCAAGGATATACAAGAACTGGCAAATAATTTTCAAAATCCAACTCCTTTTCTTAAGGGCTGAAAACAAATAGAATACTATATATAAAATGTATCCATGTGAGAACAGTATGATTGCATTGGGAAATTTAGAAATCATCTCGGCATCTCAAAAGCAAACCAATTATGCCAGGATTGAACAATTACTATAATGACTTTACAATTTTGTTATTATGCATTTATTTGTAAATATTTATGTAAGTATTTTACTATCCGGGTGTTGCAGCAATTGGATTTTTAATATATTTTAGCCAAAGATGTTGAATTCTAGATTAAAAGAAATTAGGTATGATTGGGGGCAGTTTGTTTAGCCCCAGATATCAAAAATGGTTTAAAGTGTTCAAGATTTAGTAAGCAAATTGTCCAGCTCTTCCCTCACTCTTGCTATCGGTTGCTATCTTGATCTGCTTTTCCTAGTCAGCAAATACAGAATCATTTGTGTGCTGAGGTTGAGAATTCAGAGGGAAGAGAAAAAAATTATTTTCCAGATAATTCATTTCCAGAAACTTGTCCACTGTGCAATGAAGCACAGGACATGCTTCTATGAGCAGCTTCGCAAGCCCAGAAAGAGTCTGCATGTGGTTTAACTATTGAGGCCTACAGTCTGGCAAACCAACCAAGGACTGCAGTACTACCCAAGTGCAAAAGAAACAGTGGATCAGTGTTTATTTTCATAACTGCAAAGTGAGTATCCGTGACACAGCACTATCACAGCCAATTCTATCATTAGTTCTTTGAAATTCAAGTGTAAAATTATCACTTTTTCTTGGGGCCATGTACTAACTCAATCACCCCCTTGAGAGCAGCACTGAATGGTTCAAAAATAAAACTACTGCTCATATTGCTCTTTACCGTCTGGTCAGTTCCACCGCTCCACCTTTAAAATAGCTGCTCATTACAAAAAAAACCTGCTATGAACAAATCATTTCAAGATATTTCCATAGGAAATAAAATTAACAAGCATTGAAATAAAAAACATCTGTAAGTAAAGCACTAACAGTCTGAACAAACAAAAAGTTGTTTTCATACGCCTACTGCATATTGTGCTATTCTGGAAAAATGCCTGCATTCTGTCAAGTCCACCTGTAGATTCTGCACTCAACAGAGTCAACTTTTTTGGCCAGTCCTTGAAAGAATCCATTTTTATGCTCAACCATGAAATGCCAGTAACTTTTTAAAATGGTATTTTGTTTCATAGTTTGAAAATACTGGAGAAAATTATACAGACTACTCATCAGCACAGAATTCAAATCTACTAATATTAAAAGTAATAATAACTGAGCTGAGGATGACACTCTACATCCTAGTCTTGGGGGGGAGGGGGAACCAATATTGAAACTAAATTCAAACTGTGGATTGGATGAGCTTCATTTAAGCTTAACTGTTTTTCCCAAACAAAGCTTTACGAAAGCCATATTCTTTCAATGTTACAATATAATCTGAAATATCTAGCATTAAAAAGGAAACCTACAGTTATCTAACATCTGTCTTTAGTAGAGAAAGCAAGCTGTAGTCTGGCACTGCCTACAAGTCAAAACTGCATGAAGTCAGAAAAGTCCCAGTTTAGAAAGAAAATCAGAATCTTCCTGCACAGACTATTGCTCTCTCCTCTGCAGAGCAGGATGTTTCAACGTGAAGGTACTCCCACATCTCCAATCTCTTTCCATGCTTCCCACTAACACTACCCCATGAACTGGTACTTAGTTTTCCTATGAAACAGAAGCTGAAAGTACTAGTGAGGACTGAGTGTACTTGCCCTCAACTGGCACCTTCACAACCTTATAGCTACATCCATTACTAAAACCATCAAGTTATTGCTTACAAAAGTCAGCTACAACTTCCTCTTTCAAATGCTTATCAAAAATATTAATTAAAAAATCCCAACTGACTTCAAATTCACGTAGGGTTCCACTTTGAACTTTGTGAGAAAATGCATGTGTGTTTATTAAGATCCAATTATTACAATTACTACAGAGTTACGCTGGCTGAATTATGGTGCAAATGAGACCATATGCCAAAGTCAATAGTATGAATTTTATTTAACAGTAAATGTGAAGTAGAGAGAATAAATAAGAGGAGAGGGGAGGGGAGACAAAGGGAGTGACAAGTGACAGATTAAGACCCATCAAGAGAGTACCTGGCAAGGGGTAGAGAAGAAAAATACCTCAAATCCTTCAGGCACTGCCAGGCTGAGAATGAAACATGCTCCTACATCATTGGGAACTGCCCAACTGTGCAGGATACAAGAACTAAAAGGCACAATTACATATGTGAAATGTTATCAAAGGAAGCAAAACAGCAAGACTGGACAGCATTTCAGAAAACACATGTAAGAGATGACAGTAATGAGTTATACAAACTGGACTTAATTTCTGTGAAGGAAATCCAAGCATTTGTGGTAGATGTGACTGTGTGATACAAGTGTACTGATGCACCTTTAGAAGAGGCCACCACAGAAAAAGTGAAGAAATACCAACATCATCACAAACACATCCAGGAACTCACAACTGTGGCAGACATCGTATTTGTGAACTTCCCCCACGGAGTGTGGGGGAAATGGTACCATAGAAACCATGAACTTCCAAGGGCCCTGGGTCCCTCCAAGTCAGGCAGGAGAAGACAGCCCAGGCCCTGGCCTCCAGAGCGCTCCGTACTTCTGTAGATATTGTATGTGTGTCTGTGAGTAAAGCACGTGCTGTTGTATCACCTTAACACCAGTAAAGTTTCAGCAGATGCCATGGGTGTTGGCCAGCCATGAGCCAGCTGACACCAGGTATGGATAGCACGTGGGGATGACAATGGACTCATATCATTAAGTGCCTCATACCATCCAAATGGAACAAAATTCTACTGATTTTCACTGAGGTGGACAGGCTACCTATACTTAACGTGGAAAAGGAACATATACAAATTATATGTGTTGGATAAATAGAAAGATATCAGCACCTGGAGATCCAGACTGTGTCCTGTTAGTCCTCTTCTTCTGGTCTTCTTGATGGTGGGGGTCCCACAGAACAGAGGTCAATGGGTTAATTATGTTCAGGTATACATGGGAACTCAAAGCACTTCCCCTTGGATGCAGACGGGGGAGTTTCACACTGTCTTTTTACAACACTGTAGATCTGTTGCAACACTGTGGATCACACCCACTCCTTCGGTGGAAGACCTCAGAAATTGAGTCTGGGGGCACTTTGGGGGTCTTTGATGGTTTTTGACCCCTTCTAAGGCATGAAAAGCTGCCTCTCACGTCAGTGCAATTGAGCCAGGTAAGCCCCACCAGAAGGGACAAACACCCTCAGGCCTAAGTGCAACAGTTGTGTAAGGAAGGACAATTGGCATGATAAAGTACCACCCTGCCTCCACAGGGTCTGCTTCTTATCTAGTCCAAAACCCAGCCCGTAGCCTCTGGTGGTGCATGTTCACCCTCCCTGTCTTGCGTGCATTGAAGGCTTCCCCAACACACACCACATCCCCAAAAACTCTCCTCCTCCTGAGGAAAGCGCTCAAACCTGGCCTTAGCAAAGCACCCTGCTGCATTTGTTTTGAGTCATTACCATTAACATTTCAGTCTCTCACAGTGTCACTAAGGCAAAATCTAAAGAAACCACAACCATGACTTAGAAAAATTCTCTAGCCAGAAAAGAAGAAAGTATCTTTGTGATTAACAGACATATTTCAGAAATTACACATTCCTTCAGAACTGCATGAAAAAAACTCCCTTCCGAGGCCACTCACATGAAAAACACACGAATAAACTAAAATCACCCCTTAAATAGTGTATTTTTCTGTATCTTTCAGTAGAAACAAATAGCTGCTGTTGTGAGGACTGTGGTAACCAAATTAGAAAAGCTACAAGAATGAGTGACAGAACTCAAAATTACATTACAGAATTCCACACAGTGAGCAAGAACAAGCCAACAAGAGCACACGATTACTTACGTTTCCCAGACAAATCTGGAAGTTCACTACCTTTCAAGTAATACCATACCTGTATTTATTTGGTTGTTTACTTTAGCAACTGATCCGGTGAGATTCCTGCCGAGGTTGTCTTGCACAGACTGAGCAGATGAAACAGTTGATAACGTTGTATTATATCCCACAGGAACGTGCTGTTGAAGGGAATGAGGTACTGATGTACTCGGGCTAGAAAATGCATTTGTCTCTTTGAACTGTCCAACAGCAGGAGGACTCTGCGAGGTAAATGTCTGCCCATACACACCAGCAGCAGCCACGGGAGGATACGAAACATTAGGATACATGGCACCAGAAACCACAGGCATGGCGTAGTGATCAGAATTAAGGGGAAATCCCTGAGATGCAACTGAAGAGCTGACAGAAGTGCTGTAGTGATTATCAAATGCTGAATATGACTGCTGAGGACTCATATGCAAGTAGGATGCAGATGATACTGCCCCTTGAACAGGTCTCTCACTGGACCCCCCTGAATGGGGAGGAGTGTTGTTGTACAATTGCTGTGATTCCTGTGCATTCAACACGTTGCTACCCACAGATGTCATAACATTTTGTGCTGGTGCTGAATAGTAACCAGGGTAGTAACTGGCTCTGTACTGATTATCCAGATGTGAAGCAGCAGCTTTATTGGGCACTTGGGAATAGTGTCCTGAAGGCGCACTGTAGTTTGGAAGATGTGAGCCATAGCCAGAGGGGAACTGCATCTGACTCTGCATAGGACCTGAAATAAAGAGAGAACATCACATGTATTAAAGGGGCATCTGCTAGTAGTGCCAATGGACTCTGCACTTGAAATAACAAACAACTGCTTTCTTCTTCTTTTCTGTCACTATTTCTGAGTTTGATTCCCATCAGCAGAGACAGAATAAAACAAATACAACACATGCAAATACAGTATCTGAAGTAATTTGCAAACACACACAGAAGGAGCAGAAAAATGGATTGCTTCCATTCTTGAAAGAGGTTTCCATGCCAAGATTGTTTGCCTCTTGTATTTTGAATACTTTTAAGAGGGTTAGGAGGTTAATACTTAAAAAAAATAGTGAGCAACAATAAGCACCAAACTGATGTTTCTAAGTGTTTGAACACAAGAGTTTGCCTTACAGAAACTGCCTGAATATGGAAATTAAAAAGCTGTAGTCAAATCAGTATGTCAATACATAACAATATAGGTATACTTCTTTACAAGTCTTCAATATAGTGACCAAGATTAAGAGTTGCAGGGCAGTTACATTTGTCTTCTATGTCCTTATGTATTAGGCTTTCAGGAAAATTGACTTTTTATGAAACTAGAGAGTATTTGACAAGACACGTCATTTTCTTTTACTGCCTGATACTTACATCAGGTGTAAGGGATATTGGTATGAGAGAAACTGACCTCTGGTATCACAGCAATTGGCTCTCCAACATTAATTACATACTGGCCCAGCAAGGGTCAAACAAGTGCTTGCTTGCTAGAGAACAAATATTAACTATGTTCAAACTGATTTTCTCAGCCAACTGCTCAATGGGAAATATCAAAGTTCTTCCTCACGTTCTATTCTTTAACTCTGGTTTTATTTTTAGTGAACCACAAATGCTTTTGTCTGGATAACTTACTTTCTTAAAATTCCCACACCCTATTGCTTACATCACGCAGAATGACTGCAGTGTTATTTCCCACTCCTTGGTCAATAAAAACACAAACACAGCACTGGCCCACTCACAAATTAAATGGCAGCTGAGGTAATAATGAATAGTTGATTCTCCTGCTTGTATTTAGAATGATTACAAAACTTAAGCATTACTTCTGTTGCCTTGAAATTCTGAAAAATCACTGTTCTCCAAGTAACCTCTAGATGTCCTATGATTAATTTGCCAGGCAATTTGAATTATAAATTTGTTGAAAGACCCCTAAAATCAAGGAACATACTGACCAAAACTGCTTTCTGGCAAAATTAAAAATGCCCTTTCATAACTGACAGGAAGTTGAGCAGAAGAGAAAGGAGCTAAAAAAAATGCAGAACAGTAACTTGGACTGCTGGATGAAAAGACAGACAGGCACTTGTGAGAAAAGCATAAAGAGCTTTAAAAAAAATTATCTCGAGTTTAGAGAAGAGCATGTAACTATGCTACTGATTCACCTTTTTCTTGAAAAAGTGCGAGCTGCTTCATAGAGTTGCGTAATTTTTTCTCCTTTAAAGGAAAATGATTTTGACTTAGCAAGTCATTAACAGCTACATGTACTTGGACAGACTTTTGACCTGCTTTTTAAAGTCTGAAAAAGCAAACCCAAAAATACAGCAATAACTTACACGTGTCAAGACTTATGGCTTTAAGAAACTACGTCACTTAAGGTGGCAAGAACAGATATTTTATTTGAAAAGCATGTGCATCTGTTCTACTGATATATGCAGATTTAACTCACCGAGCAGGTACAATTTCGAAACAGGTTTAGGAGTACCTGACTCCTAAATAAAAGGTTGCATATCAAATCATCTAGTGCAAAGTCTGCCAGTATCTAGCTCTTGTTTAAAAACACACACCATAGAGCTTAGATTACCAACACAAAATATCAGTCTTGACATTACAGAATTCAGAGTCCTTTTTATTCACATTTTTAAGTAGAAACATCTATAAACACACACATGAAAACCTCACTGAGACAGACAACATTTGAAAAATTATATTGATTTCAAGCTGCAGGTCCTCTGAAAGCAAGTTTTACAATTATAGATGAAAGATTATTCTCATTATCTGAAGTGAGTTTTTTGTCCATTTGATTACAAAGAATGTGAGCAGAAAGTAACTTTTGTACTGCAATTAGTAGCTACTAATGGTGACTAGATAACTGGACAGTTTTCAACACTGGAAATCAGAATACATCTTCAGTGGTATTTGGAAATCTGGTTAATTGCACAATCTGTCCTGATGTCTCAGGTACTACCTTCCTTCCAAAACACCTGACAAATATCTCCAAAAATTCCATGAAAGGAGCTGAAAATCTCAGCTGCACACAGCAGGTGTATTTCTAAAACATCACGTCTATAAGGAAAGCAGTGAACCTCTCCTTCTACAAACAAATTAATATTTTATATAATGTTACAATGTGTAGTTACACAGACATTAACAGGTAAATCCCAAAAATCTTAATGCTTTTTAAGGGAGGGGGGAGTCACCATGCAAAAAACTCCAAACTCCCACAAAAAAAAAAAGCAGCAGTGCTATGGCTGACCACTACATGAATTAGTAAAGCTTTGCATGCTAATGTCACTTGCTTTTACGTCCATGCATTCCCTCAGCAGCGTAATTCAGCCACCTGCCACATACCCCACCTACATGGAGTCTATGGATGCTACAACACCAAACATCCTTTCTATCCAAAACCACCTGTGAGCTTTCTGAAACTTCTAACGTCCCTTTACCCATCTCCAGATCAGACTCCCACAGCTTCCTCACGTGCCCTTTACTCCATGGGCAGGGGGCAGCACCGCTGCCCCTTGTTTACTGCTGGCAAGCAAACCAGCAGATCAAGGCGGTGCTGAGCTCTCACTACAGCTCAGTCACAGAACTGATGTCTCCTCCTTCATTCACACAGCTTCCCATTTTCACAAAATATTCAGAGGCTTCCCATCTTTCACACCTCTACTCTCCTTGTTAAATTGACTGAAACTACCCCAAGTCTGAGGAGGGATGAAAAAACAAGGCTAAATAGCGCAATAATGAAAATTTTGCTTCCAAAATGCCAGTGGAGATACCAATGGCAGCCTTACAAACCAGCTGTAGACAGTATGAGACAAAAATCTTCTAAAGAACCATGGGAATTCAATACAATTATCCTCTCAGTGCTGCATTTCAATACATTAAATTGTTAGCCCTGAAGTCCTCCATCGCTACTGAAGAAATACCTCATCTTTCAGTACTGATTTAACAAGAACCATTTTGTTATGCTGAAATAAGGAAATAGGTCATTTTCCACTTAGATACAAAGGCACTTGTAAGACTGCAAGAAAAGCTTCTCAAACTCGTAAGAGATGAAGCAAATAATATCATACACACAAGAAGTTACTTTTAAAAACCCAACAAAACAATCACCCTTAAACTTAACAAAAACTAAAGTTGCCAAGGATCTCAAATGGACTTGGTCATCGAACCAGGCAAAACTTACTAATAACAAACTTGAACATCCTCTCTAATATCCTCCTATGTACAATAGGCTGCTTGCTTTCTGCAAAAACCACTCTCTTTCATTGGATTGCAGCAACTACAAAGTTTTACCTGAAAAATTCACATTTTATCAAATTAAAACAGAGCAATCTAAACATCTGAAAGGATACACTATTGTTTTCTTTCAGCCAATACAGAAACAGCTAAACTCCCTTCAATACCTTACATTTAAACTCCACTACAATGACACAAAATTAAATTTGAAAAGCAGTGACAATCCTCTTTGTGAAATTTAGTTTCTATTCCATAGTACAGAAATTTCCACTAGTCTTTTTCTACTGCTATTCTGCTCTACTTCAACATTAAAAAATAGCAAAAAAAAAGAGCCCCTAATCCTGTGTTGTAACTTCAGGAGATTAACACTACAAGACAACAGATAGACCATTCTAAACATTTTAGAAAGTTATTGCTAAATGGCACAAAATGAAAAATTCAGAAAGTAAAATTATTGACTAAAGTCAAAGACATCTAAAGAAACATAGAAGCCTGGAGGATGCAATAAAATTTCAAGTCAGTTATTGAACAGTGTATAAATGTCTCAGAATTAAAGAAAGAGTATTTTGCAGAAAATAAATGGTCTATGTCCTGGTCTTATACAAGCTGTTTCTAACACTATTAGCAACAACGTGGAGTTAATTAGTTAAAACAACAAACAGTAATGATGGCTCTTTAAAATTATTATTTCATTCAGCTAAGAACATAAAGAGAAGATGTGATGACACTTTCTATTTGTTTCTGTAAACACTTCCAGGTTATTCATGCTGTAGCAGCTGTGTCCTGATAATGGCATATTTTTTGACTAAAAGCCACATAAACTGGCATTTTCTGAACAGTTTTTACAAACCCCGGCATCACAATACCAGTTTAGACACAACTGAGGCATCAGTATCTCCTTAAAACCTAAGGTTTAATTACCTTCATTTTCTTCGGTGACTGCCTCAACACCTACTTTATAGGCATTTAAGTGCTTAACACTTAACTACGCCTTTGGACACGAGAAAAATTCACAATTCTCAAGTAAAAAATCTTATAGGTCCCTATCCTGCATACTGATCTGTTCAGAAAATGCACCTGTGCAGAAAACAGCCTGCCTACAAAAGATTTAACAGTATGAGCTACAACTTCATGCAAGTAAGAGATCAAATTTAGATACTTAACCAATATTACATGGAAGCGATGATTATATAGGGATTTTGAAGAGTTAACGTGGTGTGTCAATAAAGAACTGATTTTATAGCGCACCAATTTAAAAATGCGGAAGTGTACACTCATTACTCTCATTCACAGTACAGTCAGTCTCACTACCTCTCCACCTGACATGGGAGTTAGTATTTTTTCACTTTAAACTGTTCTGCCTTTGTTTTTCAGTGACCCACATTTCACTGGTCCAATGTTGCCTGTTCAACCCAAATCCCAAGACCCAGCTGTGTGAACGCCTACCCACCCACTACTTTTAAGTTCATACATAGCTACGAAATGAGCACCCTAGCCCCTAATACGCGATTTTCCGCCCATTCTCACGCACGACAGCCAGCGTCGAGGCCTGGAGGTGCCTCGGCCTCCACGGTCTTCCTGAAACGCCACAACACAGGCGCCACAACACCGGGCAGACCCAAATCCGCGAGGAGAGAAAGGTGCGGATACCCCCTCCCTCGCCCCTTTGGCGACGAGGGAAGAGGCTGCGCCTTCTCAAGTTCTTTCCGCACGCAGCCGCGGGGGCCCACACCTTCCCCGAGCAGCTCCGGCGAGTCCTGCTGCCTTTCAGCCAAAGGGCTTCGCTGCGCACCGGGTCTGCCGGGCCCACGCCCGGCCCCCCCAGGAGGAAGGAAGAGCGCGCAGGCCCCCGGCACCCTCAGGGGCCTCATCCCCGCGGGAGAGGCGCAGCTCGTCCCGGGGACCCCGCGGGAGGCCCTTCCCCGCCCGCCCGGGCCCCGCGCAGGCCCCTCACCGTTCTGGCAGCGCGGCGCGCCGCTCGCAGGGGCCGCGGCCTCCAGGGAGCTGCCGGGCCCGCCCGGGGAAAACGCGGCGGCGGCGGGCCGCGGCG
>VWPU01003184.1:9507-57632 GCA_013398955.1 Callaeas wilsoni
TCCCCCTTCCTGCTCCCCCTCCCCGCTCCCCCTTCCTGCTCCCCCTTCCTGCTCCCCCTTCCTTCTCCCCCTTCCTTCTCCCCCTTCCTTCTCCCCCTTCCTCTTCCTCCTTCTTCTTCTTGTCATTTCCTCCTTCTTCCCTCCCCTCACAACACAAGTAGTTTTCTATAAAGTGTGTTATAACGCTTTCTAAAGTTGGACAGAACTGCAGCTACACAGAATCTCCTGTTCTGGGAAGCAGCACAGTTTAGGCTGGATCTAGTTTGCTTATCAGGGTGATACGTGTTGTTTGCCAAGACTTCCAGCTGGCTGAGGTGAAGACGCAAATTTTAAAGGGAGGAAATTTCCTCAGGGTTCAGCGCTGAAATTTCAGATCACTCATGATCAGAAAAAAATGTTCTTTAAAAGTTTATTAAAATTCTGTCAGTCAGAATAATTGTAATTTATTCATTCTTCACTTAAGAAGGAAGTTCCTGTAAGGTGTATAGATGACAAGAGATCATAATAAATTCTAAATATTTTGAGACTGATTTTAATCTCCCACCTGTGCAATTTGGCAGTAATTCTATCACAACTGGTAGAACTGAGAATTCATTCTGTTTCTTTATCTCTAACCACTGTAGCTCTGTGAAGTTTCAACAAAATAAAGGTGATATAAAAGGTCTCTGGTTTCATCAGTTTTGATACCATCATCTTGACTCTATCTGAATTGTGTGCCCAAGGAATATTAGTTTCGTAGGCATGGTTGGAAAGTACCTGAGAACTTCCTTTCACAATTCTGTGTCTTCCCTGCCAGTCCATTTTTTTCTGGTTAGTACTTTATTCTTAAAATGCTTGGGCATCAAGCTGATGGCTCTTGTAATCAACCTGCTTAGATAATATTGTTAAGACTTTATCCTGTGGAAAAGGATCTGTCTCTGTTAAAAATAATCAGGTTAATGAGCAATTTTCTTTTTTTCTTCTATTTTCCTTTTTTCCTCCTGTTTTTTTCATTTTCTTTCTTCTTCTTCTTTTTCCCTTTCTTCTTTTTTTCTCTTTTTTGCTCTTCTTCTTTAATTCTCTCCCTCTGCCCACCCTCCCATCCCACCCCCCAGTCTTCTACTCTTTATGGAGAGATTATATTTTTTGTCATATATAAACAGATCATTCTCATGTGCTGATGTCTCCCATTTCATGCATCACTCTGTTGATGGCTAGTATATTCTTATATTTCTAAACTTCATGAGTCTTAGCTCCCTTCAAATTAATGATGACCAGGTTCTAACTTTCAAAAATGTTAGAGTGAAGGACTGCAAAAGAAGTAAAATAGATACTGTTGTGCATCAGCTTTTAATCTTCCCTAAGGCATTATGTGTGATGAAATAGCATCACATAAAAAAGGTAAATCTATCAGAAACCCTCTCTTCAGTTGCAGCGTGCAGCTTGGATGAACAGTAGTCAACTTCCCCCTCAGGATATTGTCAGATGGAAGCATTTCACTGTGAAATGTTTGCAGCTGGAGATGACATAAAAAATGATAAAAGTCCTGATCATGTCGAGTCTGAGCCAAGTAGGGACTTTCTGTGTGCTTTACTTCCTCCTTTGCTTTTACATCCTGAAATATTTCATTTCTTCGATGTGTCAAAGGCCCTGAGGCTAGAAGGAAACAACTTTGAAAGAGTGACTATTTGGGAGACTCTCACTGGAAAGGCTTTTGTTTCAGCACGTGTGCAATAAAAAGAGTTAACCCCTGAGAGAACAGTGGGGTCAGGGGTGACAGGGATGCAAAGCCATGGGCTGTGTTTCCTTCTGAGGACAAGAACAGCTTCTGTGAGGCGAGGCAAGGTGTGGACTCCAGCAGCTCCCCTGTATTCAGGCTTTTGGCCAGTGAGGTAACTCATCATTTTTCACTCAGAGTGCTCTTCCTCCTGTGAATTGAAGAAATGGCTCTTACAGTTCATCCGTCACCTAAAATTTCAGACCAGTTTCCAAAGGTTAATTACTTGGTGACCATAACAAGTGGAGAAAATAAGTCAGAATGAAATTTTCCCAAAGAGAAATGTGCTCCATCATCAGCCTAAGATTGATACAAACTCTTTTTTAGCTTATACTCCCCAGTCCTGTTACAAATAGCTAAGGTTCATAGATTTCAGGCTTTGCACAAGTGAATCATTAATTAACAATGAAATATATCTGTTTCTGATTTTGCTGTTACACTAATGTGATTTCTCCTTTCTGTTTCCCCAATCTCTCCCCTTTTTCTAGTTAAAGCAGAAAAAAAAACCTTGGTCAAGGGATCTCTCTCTGGAACTTCAGTCCTGCCGTGCTTCTTTTCAACCACACCCACCATATCCTCCAGCTATGCTGCCGAGTACCTCCGGATCAAATGGTCCAAGGTGGAACTGGACAAAAGCGGGAAGGACGCCAAGGAAACCACAGTCCTGGTGGCCCAAAATGGCAACATCAAAATAGGCCAGAGCTACAAGGACAGGGTGTCTGTCCCGAGCCATTCCGAGGAGACCGGGGACGCCTCGCTGACCTTCTCCAAGCTGCGTGCCAGCGATGCCGGGGTCTATCGCTGCGACGTCATGTATGGAGTGGAGGACACACAGGGCATCGTCTCTCTGGCTGTTGAGGGTAAGGATGTCTCTATTTCATTTGTAACCAGCAGTGACTCCAGGTAAAACAGGAAAACTTAGCAATTAACACAAAACTAGAGAGGATTTAAAGGTGCATCATTAGTGATTTGCTCTTCGCTTCTCTGCTAAGAAGCAACTTTGGATGAAAAGGATGAAAACCTGGGATGAAAAGAAGCCACTGAACCTGTGGTTGGCCTATCTGGATGTCCTAGACTATGTTGCCACCAAAAGTGGGACCCATTCTTTCTGGGACAGGAACATCAAGCACGAAGGAAGTGTTTCTTTTTGCCCAGTAATAAATTTTGGGTGGGCAGAAGGAAACTCATCCGGGAGAAGCTGCAGGAAAACAAGTAGGGAGGTGTTTCCTAAATATGGGGCATGCAGTAATAACAGTTTGCCTGCCATCTCTATTAGAAAATAGCCTCCAAAATTTTGAGAAGGAGAAGTCTAAGTGTTGAGAGACAGAAAAGACAGGGCTTTCAGAATAGTTGAAGTTGGAGGAGACATCTAAGATTATCAAGTCCAAGCATTAACCTAGCACTCCCATGTTCACTATTAAACCAGGCCCCCAAATGCCACATTCAAACATTTTTGGAACTCTCACAGGGATGGTGACACCCCCACTTGCCTGGGAAGCCTCTTCCAGAGCCTGACTACCATTTCAGTGAAGTTCTATTTCCTGATATCCAGCCTGAGGCTCCCCAGGCCCAGCCTGAGGCCGTTCCCTCTCCTCCTGTCCCTGTTCCCTGGGAGCAGAGCCCGCTCCCCCCGGCTGCCCCCTCCTGTCAGGGCGTTGTGCAGAGCCACAAGGTCCCCCCTGAGCCTCCTTTTCCCCAGGCTGAGCCCCTTTCCCAGCTCCCTCAGCCTCTCCTGGGGCCCCAGCCCCTTCCCCACCTCCATTCCCCTCTCTGGACACGCTCCAGCCCCTCAGTTCCTTGTCCTGAGGGGCCCAGAAGTGGCCACAGCCCTCGAGGTGTGGCCCCAGCAGTGCCCAGCACAGGGACGGTCACTGCCCTGTGGCTGGCACAGCCCGGGGGCCATTGGCCTTCTTGGCCACCTGGGCACCCCTGGGCTCGTGTCCAGCTGCTGCCACCAGCGCCCCCAGGGCCTTTCCCAGTTTCCAGCCCCTCTGCCCCAGCCTGGAGCGCTCCATGGGGTTACGCAAAAGAAAAGTGTGAGTGGCCAGAGGAGGATGTGATGTGTAGGTGTTTCTCTCGTGGAGCATGGTACGTACGGCGCAGAGGCTGCTCCAGAGCCCTGTCGGGCTGGCACTGGGCCTGAGCTAACAGGCTGTGCTGAAAGGCAGGGCATTAACCCAGGCTCTGTGCCATGCGCAGGCAAGTTCTGGGCCTGGGTTTCTGCCTGGGCTTAGGACAACACTGAGCTGTGGGGATGGATCTCCTCACAGGAGCCTTGCTCTGGGCCTTGCCTTGCACACCCCTTTGCAGCTCGGTGTTTTTTGGAAGTTCAGTATTTACTCAGATGAACGAATCCCAAAACAAACATTAATATCTGCTGCTGGAAATCATGGCTTTGACTAAGACTTTTTTGGTGAGCTTAATACCGTATTGTTCTTCCAATCTGCCTAACCTAATGTGAACAGTCTGTTGGCATTGATTCGACGAAAGGATTCGAAGGTGTGGCCTTAATTTGGAAATACAATAAATCAGTGTAGCCATTAATGTCTGCATAACTTCATAAACTCTTAGGTCCTAATGACAAAAGCAAAAGAAATACTGGTTTGAACATTACTTTTCATAATGAGTGTACCTGGCATTCCTTACTCCTTTTCAAGTGTTCCCTTGACTACATATCTATATCCAGGAGCAGCAGATGTTTATGACAATAAAATATCAGGTGATTTATGGTGATACTTTAGCTTTTGTAGTTGCTGCTCCTGCGAAAACACTGTGAAGTGTTGAACTGATTAGATTTATGATTTTACCTCAATGAAAATTTCATTTTCTTCCTGCAACTGTTCTTTTCCACGACTACTTTAATGTCAGAATTTCAGGAGAGCGAAAAAAAGCTAGATCTTGACCCAAATAGAAAATTGCTTTGCTAGACCATCATCTGTGCCCTCCATTCTCAGTTTTCACCATTATTTAAACAAATGGCATTTATTAGACTCATAAGAACTTCATGTGAATGTTGCCACTCAAATCTTCTGACCTGTTCTTTATGGTTTCTAGTGATTCTAGCTTTTGTTTATGAACCCAAAAACCATTAGTCTTGATTACAAATTATCTCCATGGTGTTGTCTTTTTGAACCACAAAGTGACAGCAGTCGAAGAGGCACGATCCCCCGTACTCCTCGTTTGCGGGTTCCGCGCTGCCCGTCCTGACTGGGGTGCAGGGTGGTATTTCCGTGTTATCTGAGGTGATTCCAGAGCTGAGGGATAGCCTGGTTCAGCACTGTGCTTTGGTCAGCTCTCCTGGGTGGAGCTGGGGCTGCTGAAGCCCTGGTAAAATTGTCACCGGTTTTTTTATTCACCTCGTTTTTTGCTCAAATTAGGCTGAAACATATCGGCAGAGGGCTGCTGAAGCAGGTGTAATTCCTCTTTTGCCACCATGATGAATTTATGGGGCTCTTTAATGCTGCTTTGAGTATTTTTAAACCAATTGAGGACTTTTGTTCTAGAAATTTTCAGAGTCTCCATTTGTTTTATAGACAGTCCCTAATTTTAAACTGTCAAACAAAAAGCATAATGCAGCATCAGTGAAGCCAGGAAGATAAGATTAGACAGCTGGCCTGCTTGTTTTTTAAATTAACCTTTGCTAGTAGCATAGTAGGTAGCTGGGAGAGCTAACTTGAACAAAATTACTATAATTACTATTTCTCCCCTTTAGGTATGCTGGGAATACAAAACTGCTATTGAACATACTGTGCATCAAATGAATGTATTTTACCAGTGATGGAATGTATCGTGAATAAAAAATGGGATTTCTGAGGAAGAATAATTTTCTCAGTAGCAAACAGATTTTCCCAGGTTGAGCTGAATATGGGTATTAATCATTGAAAGTAGAACTTCTAATGCCTAATTATTTTTTTTTGCCTGGGCCTCAAGCCCAAAACTGCATAAAAGTTGTAACTGTGCACCTATTTTTTTCTGTTTAGCTATCACAACAGACAAGTTTGATAACTTGTGTGCAAATATCCAGTTAATGTGCTGTTTTAGATGCCAAATGATCTTCCGAAGTCAGATTCATATGTTATTAACAACAAACTGTTCAGACAAAAGATCTGGCTTTCCCGGAGTCCTGTTCCAATGAAAACAGCTGATATCAAAGGGCAAACTTAAACATTTACCCTCTTGCTGTCAGAGACTTGTCACCCATGGAATTACCCACACACAGGCTTTGTGTTATTCAATCCTGAACAGATATGGGTCTGTTTTTTTCCATTTGTTTTTTGAATGTCTGTAGATTTTCATTATCCATGGGTGGACTCCTGGTTAAGCCACCACTTAACCACAGCTGGTTATCTGAGTTACCATTCACAAGGAAGACACGTTTCATCACACACATTGCCTTTGTCTCTGCAGTGCCTATTTCTGCTGCATCCTTTTTTGGACAGGTAAAAGTTTTCTAAACAATGACAGGATCTTGGAAATTGACGTAATTCTGTGGCCTTCCTTTGCCTTGGTTATAGGAGTTAATGGTGTCAGCTACTTGGGTATCAATAGCTGCTTATATTTGAAAATAAATGATCTTTCAGGTCCCTTCTATCCATCTCAGAGACATCATCAAGACACTGTGAGCTCACATGGGATCCTTTATCTGCTGAGCAGTGCTTGGCTGTGTGTGCATCAAACAGAGATAAAACATTTTAATCCGAACACTGTTTAAATGTCTCATTTTACAGCAAAAAATCTGAATTGTCTTCTTTAATTCTAGGGCTGTGAGCAGTTGTGTTCTGGCTGGAGTGGCTCTGTGTGCACAGCCCTGGGGATCTGGGGAAGTCACAGCAACGTAGGAGTAGGATGACACGCTGGGTTACTTGATCCAGTTTTCCCTTGGCATTGCAAGTCTCCACGTTACGTGCTGAGCCATGTGCCCAAATCCAGCCGAGAACACCCATCCACAGGGGTCAGGTGCTCTCCACACTTCACCCCTGAGATCAGCGTTACTTATTTTGCATTTTGTGCTGGGAGAGAGTGTAAGAGGGAGGAGGGAAACACTTAATTTTAGCCCAAGCAGGAAGTTTGGGGCAGCCAGGTGCCTGCCTTACTCATTATTGGGGCAGGCAGCTCTGCAGGATCACTGGAGGGGCACTTTCCTCACACTGGATACCCCCTTTCCTGTTACTAATTGTGAGAAATGCTTTCCTGACACTGTGGGTGCTGCTATAATTACACTGACCTCCCAGACAGGGATATTTTACGTTCAAAATGGATCTAACAAAACGGCAGTGTTAGATGCTTCAGCCTCTCACAAGGAGAGGAATGGAGAATCTTAGAATATTTTGAGTTGAAAGGCACCCACTAGGATCATCCAAGTCCAATCCTGGATACACAGAACAAGGAATTCATACTCGTTTTCACTTCCACATATTTTCTTCTCTGCCTTCTGTGCATGTTCCTCCAAAATTTTGCCTTTGTCTCAGGAGCAACTCTTCGTTTGTCAAATTCTGTAATTTCACCTCTCTACAGTGTTTTGTGCTTTTTCTTCTAACCTTTATTGTTATTAAACCCACAGTTCAAACTGTCTCACACTGGGAGTCCTTGGCCTCTCAGCTTTAGGATGTGCCTGGGTGAGGTGAGCTCTCTGCATTAAATACCCCTGGTCACAAATTAGGGAGATTTATAGATGACTCTTTTAAACTCAACTTGTAACCTTCAGGGAAATCTACTTTGGGTCAGTTGAATCCCAGAAAGGATTTTATAAAAAGTATTGCTGTACCTTTCTGTGACCACTTACATTCCTTCTCTCTAGTTATAATAAAGTCCACTTTTTGTAAAATACTTTTGAGCTACCTTGTAAAAATCTGACATAGAAGTGAAATGACACAGTACTTTTCATTCTGGAATATTTTTGAATATTTAATGAAATACTTGTTTTGTGTGGCGCTATGATATTGTGCAATTAAAAAGAACACGTATGACCCAATGTATTCAAAATTAAGAAGTCTGAACAAACCACTCATTTGAGCTGATTTTTTGTTATCCTCCTTGGAGATAATTGGATTTAAAGGGATCAAAGTGGCAAATGGGATCCTTCTAGTTTTCTTACTCTTTTGTCATAGCTTCTCAGTGAATACTTTTTTTGCACTTTATTCTTTTCTAACCGATATTTTAGGAGTTCACTCTTTTGATGGGCCTCATTTTCTCAGTTTCTGTGTGATTCTGCTGCAAATCTGAAAGACTTCTTTTTTCCCCCAATTTTTTTTTTGTGTTTTCTTTTTAAAGCCTGTAGAGACAATCCCAGGCTTAAGATACTGATCTTGTTAATGGAAAGAAGCAAGAATTAGGGAAGCAGCATAGATGGTAATTCACATTTTCATTTTTATGCAAACTTGTCTTTCCTGCAAGCATTATAATGATAATAAATGAAAGTTGTTTCTGATGTGGGAACAGTGCCACTCAATGATGCCGTTAGCCACGGGAGATTGTGTGCTGACAACCTAATTAATCTATTCTCTCTGCAGCAGAAATCCCTTTCTTTATCTCTTAAGCAGGCATTTGAAGAGATGATTTTACCTAATCTTTCGGATTTACCTGTCTTGAAACCTTACCACCTCTTGATGTTGAACTTCCGTGCTTCCTTGCTGCCTAAATTATCATGGGGCGCTGCATTTTGCAGCTCGGGTTTTACTCTCCTGCATAATGGATCCCGGGGAATCTTCCTGGCAAGGGAAGAGCACAATTGGTAGCAGCCATCAAAGGGTGGCAGAGGGAAATTTATTTCTGCGTGACAAAGACCCAGGGTCTACGTGCAGGGCGTGCCAGGAAGAGGGAAGGAAATGTTTTGGCTAAGCTGCTGTGTCCCCCTTGCAGAGTTTGGGAGCACGGCAGCCTCTGGATGGACAGGCTGGGGTGGTTCTGTCCCAGGCTGGATGCAGGAGCTGTGGTGGGAGAGTAGCAAAGGATAAAAACACAGGTGAAGCTCAGCATTGATCCCTCGCCTTTCCTGGACCTGTTCGGCGGAGTTCCTGTGCCCCTCCACCTGTGCGCTGCGAGGATGGACACAAACACCCTGCACGGGGGACCAAAGGGTCTGTCCCTGGAGAGCGGGGGCTGGCAGGGCAGGGCGAGGGGAAGGCGCTTTCCCTCCCCACCGCGAGTTCCCTGAGGCACTTGGCAAGGCGAGCCTGTTCTCCTCAGGCTGCCAAAACCCAAGACAGGGGTCAGAAGATGGGTGCGAAGCCGAGAGACAGACACACACACACAAACGAATTATTTATTCGTGCAGAGAACTGAAAATGCTGCCCTACTCCTTCCTTTCATACAGCGCTCAGTCCTGTAACCCAAATTTTTGGGCTGTATTTGTAATGTAAACTGCCTTCTGCACTAAGG
This sequence comes from Callaeas wilsoni, assembly GCA_013398955.1. Taxonomy (NCBI): domain Eukaryota; kingdom Metazoa; phylum Chordata; class Aves; order Passeriformes; family Callaeidae; genus Callaeas; species Callaeas wilsoni. The sequence continues at coordinate 18,641 of VWPU01003184.1, forward strand.
GCAGGGAGGATCTGAACTGTGTGGTAGCTCTGGCGCTGGGCTGGGGGTTATTTCAGGGGTCTGCACCACAGTGTCGAAGGTCCGAAGACAAAAATTAACAGGATAACAATCACTGCCATCACACTCTTTTCTCTTCAGATATTTCCTGTGTGAGGCAGCTCCTGAGATTCAGGCTTTATGTTGCCACATCCAACACTGCATGTGGCAGCAGCGTGAGCTCACTAGTGAAAGTGAACTATAATTTATTAGCCATACCAGGAGCTAATAAACTAGCTTCTCCTGCAGTTCCACTGGGTTTTGATGCATGATGCACAGCAAAGCTGCAACCCAAAGGGGTGTAACCACAGAACCAGGCTCTCACCCACGGAAACCCTTGTTTGTTAAAAGTTAAACACTTTACATTTTTATTTTCTGGTCTAAGACATGAGATAAACGACGAAAAGACGTTCACCCTTGCTCTGACAGAAGTGAATTTTGGATGCTGCAAATTACTTTCCTGTGAGTGCTCTTTCTTGCTGCTACTCCTTCCTGTAATTACACTGACTTTGTCTGCCAGATGTTCAGTGACAACATTATACTGCCGTAGCCTGTTTTCCAGTTGCTTTATTTGTTCCTAGGACAACTCCTTTCTTGCCTTTTCTTTCTGGGAGGAAATAGACAAAGGAGGAAAAAAAAAAACCTTTACAAATGTTTTAAAGTGCAAAGAGCGGGACAATGGGTTTTGCCCCTCTCTCTGTCCAGCTGAAACAATGAAAGTCCTGCACTTTAATCTTCTTAGCCCCAGGGAGTCTTCTAATTATTGCAGCTGTTGCACAGGCTTATGCATAGTGACGTCCTCCTTCCCATTCATCTCGGGGCTCTTTCATGTCCATTAGCTCCTCACTGGAAATGGAGGAGCCTCCAGCTCTGAGAATAGGTGAAGTTTACCTTGTGGATCAGGGCGAGGAGAACAAAGCATTCCCCGAGTTCCTTTCCAGGATTTACAAATGACCAAAGGCTCTTCTTTGCCTCCGCGAAATCCACTTTAAATTGGCTGGGATGTTAACTCTTTAGTCCTGCCTTGCTAAGGTATCACACGGCTCTGCCGGGCTAGGAAGGGCACTGGTGCTTCCAACATGGAAAAAAAAAGGGAAGGAATGGGAGGTGAAATAGCTGGTTGTGGAAAATGCACTCATGTGTTTGATCAGCAGGAAGCTTTTAAAAATCTACAACTTCAGAGAAATATGTAGCCATCCCCTCTAAGGTAACAAACCTTTTGGTGGCTGTACTGAGAAGCAGAAACTCTTGTGCCCAGTTTGAAGTTATAAACTATCATTCCAGCAATCTTGGAAAAAATTTATTAAAAAGAGATGATTAATCCAAATTCACATGAAATACATTTCAATTGAGGTTGAAACAATATACTGAATTAACAAATTGCTTCATATATTTGGGCATTTCTGAGTCAGCATCAAACATGCTTTATTACAGAAACAACGTTACCAAAAAAAAGTTTTAAAATATTTGTAGATGTTCAAAAATGACATATAGTAAAGCCAGATGCACAGCTTGTGAATGTTATTATGGATTCACAGTTATGAAACTGGGTAAATACTTTCTCTGCTTCTGTTGAGAGCTCTGTAAAAGTTGCCCATTTTTAAATTCTAGATCCAGAACACCAAGCAGGCCACCTGAACTCGAGATTTTATTTACTACTGTACTACTAATGTAGCAATGCTCATTTATACCAGCAGGTGTTCTGCTCACAGTGTCAACCACTGTTACTGAATTCCGAATATATTAAAATAACTATTTTTATGCATTGCTGAATGTTAAAAAAATACAAATCTCCAGATAATATCTTTTGTTATTTTAAGATTTAAATGCCGGTGTTGCCTAACTCTGTGTTGTGGGGCGGTTTAGCAGTGAGGCTGTGTGGAGCAGGGTGTCCCCCATCCACCCTCAACGCTCCTTTGGCTCCCAGCACAGGATGAAGATGCCCTTTGGAATCTGTCCCTGTTCTCTGCTTGTTCTTGAAATCTGCCCAGAAATTGTTTGGAACGGTGCTGTGGGGCCTGAGCCAAATAATGCACTGAAATAACCTAACAATTTAACACCCTTAATGACTGAATTTCAGGCACCTGGAAAATTTAATGTAATGGTACAAACACAGCCATAATTTTCCGGGGTGTATTCCTCACTTGTCACTGTTGCCAAACGACACTTGGATCCATCTGAAGCCGAAATTACACTCTTGCTTGGAAAAAGCTGTTTGTGATGGGTTTTGTCAGTTCTGAAAGGCGTTTTATCGGGATGCTGGTGGTCTGCAAGCTTCCAGTTAGTGGCTGCAGCTGGCGTGTGACTCCCTATTAAATGATGAAATATGGGGATTCCCAGCCTTTCCTCTTTTATTTCCTGTTTCTCTGCAAGTAGCTTTGATAAAACCTGATATTTGATGGCTGAGTGGTTTTCAGATGATATTTTCTGTATTAATTCCTTAGCGAATCATGACAAAAAGAAAAAGATATACTTTCTACTTATTGGCCATATGTAGATTTTTGATGACTGGCAAAATTTTACTGAATTTGTCTGCATGGGAAATATTTCTGCATTTCTAAATATGTTGGAACTTTTGCATCTACGATTTGCTAAGTGACCTGTATTTCTGTTTGTTGTAAACTGGCAGACTTTCTCTGTCTTTTAACAATGCTCTAATAGCAAACACTTGTTGTAAAATTAATTATTGCTACAATATCACCATTTTCCCAAATTGTATTACAGTATGTTGTTTCCTCATCGTGATGTACTCCAGTAAAGCCATCAGAGAACCAGAACATTTAATGGTTTAGGGGCTTGATTTGTTTTGTTTTGTTTTGTTTCATATCCCTGGATGTTTTATGGTGTTGAAATGCTTCTGAGGACTTTAGAGTGCAATAAGTGAGGTATTGCAAGGGACATGCCTTTGATGCTGAACTGTAAAAGACAGTGGTAATAGGGGGAAATTATTTTGCAAGGTGGAATGACTGTTTTCTGCCACTTTAGTGTCCTTTATGATTTGTTCTAGCTCTTGTCAAATTCAGTAGAAATTGTGTCTGTGCAGAAAACAGAATGTGGCTTGTAGACAGATCCTGTTTTAAACAAAACCATCTTCACTCCATGCCTCCCTCTCCAAAGGTCTAATGTGCTCCAGAAACTGCTGAAGTTGTCAAGGTCCTTTTCAGAACCAGAAAAACCCCAAAAAAGCATGCTTTGTTTTGTTTGTACAATTTGTAGGAAAACATGGCTATGGAAAATTGACCAAAAGCCAGCTGTTGATAAACGCTATATTTGCAGCAATCTTTGATGGACAGGAACACACACCAGGCCCGTCATTGACCAAAAACTCTGCTTGAAAAAAGCCCATTTTTGGGGGTGTTTTGTCATTGCTAGTAGCAGCCACTAGAGGGGGAACATCATTTATACCGTAAAAGCTCTCTCATCTTTTTATGCTATTTTTTAATTCTGCCCATCAATTTTCAGCATTGTCACAACACCTAGGTGGGGTTACAGAGTGGTGAAGGCAGCAGAAACAACGCAAAACGTGGCGCTGACGGGGTTTTTTGTGCCTTCTCAGGTGTCGTGTTTCACTACCGAGCCGCCACGAGCAGGTACACCCTGAATTTCACACAGGCCCACCAGACCTGCCGGGACAACGGCGCCGTGATGGCCAGCCCGGAGCAGCTGAAAGCAGCCTACGAGGATGGGTTTGAGCAGTGCGATGCTGGCTGGGTGTCCGACCAGACCGTCAGGTGAGGCTTTCAAAGGGCCCCTTCACGCTTTTCCCCAAAATTTGTGTGCCTCGCCTGTGCAGACTTAAACTGCTGATTTTCTGTAACAATAAGTTTTCTGCATTTCCAGGTATCCAATTAGACATCCCAGAGTTGGCTGCTTCGGAGATAAGATGGGAAAGAAAGGAGTCAGGACATACGGGCGCCGCTTCCCTAACGAGACTTACGATGTTTATTGCTACGTGGAGCGCATGGAAGGTGAGATGGGTCTGCCAATCCTGAAACTGCACTGCAAGACTTAAAAAGTGACTGGGGAGCCTAACGTGGAAGAGCAGAGAAATAGGAAATTCCGTTTAAAATAAGTTTTGGCTGCTCTGGGTCTGAAGGGAATTGCCAAATGGAGGGAACGTACAGTTTGTGGTCTTGCAGGTCTTAATTAGAGGCCAGTGTGGAGTCTACAAAGAGGCAGTCAGGGTTAAAGCTGCCTACAGTTAGTGCAGTAGAGCTCACAAAACTTGCTGTTGAAGCATCTTATTTTTTGAATGTCATATAAAAGTATTTTCAAGGAAATGCATTTAATGTTTGAGAAACTATATATGCTATATATAAGTCTATACAAAGATAGATATAGTATATGTGCTAACTGTATTATAGATCATAAAGTATGTGATTAAGTCTTTTTATATGTCCATGGTATAAAATTAGACAGATATTGAATTGCCATCTATGTTTAATAATATCTTTTTAATAAGAGATCATCTCAGATTCAGAAAGAAACAAGGAAAAAAACTTTGTAGTTTCTGGATCTTGTTTAGTAAAGTTATTACAGAGATATTTTGCAACCAGAACTAAAGTACATTTTCCACTTACTACAATGCCTTGAGTGTGTCACACTGCTTCCGTTTCACAGGTTTTTATTCCCTGCCAGTTCCACAGTTCCTTTCTACAAAACCCCCGATAATTCCTAACTAAACATCTTCGGGGATGATCCTTGGCTGTTACACATTTAATTTAGTGCTCTTAAAGTCAGCAGAACAATAAATCAGCCTTGGCTCTCATCAAGCCTGCCTTTGTAGATGTACATATATTTTTAAAAACCAACTGCAAAACACAGGTGCTCAGTGTTTGTTTATAATCTTAGATAAGATATAGATTAAGTCATGTAAATTTTTTTCCTCCTCGTGACTTATGGAGATTTTAGTCGCTGAAATCAGTAAGTGTTTTATTTTTAGTAGTTGAAGATCTGTCCTGGACGACTTGGAGATTCATGCAATACAAGCAACACAAGTGTTGCAAAGCCTCCAGAAAACATATATGCTTGAGAATTTGAAACTTGAACTTGAAAATTAAGTGACAGAATTTTGTTAATGCTTTTAATTATCTTAATTTTAGTTATGTCTTGTTTATATCTGTTAGTGAGCAGTACCTGTGAACATCTACAATTCATGACATTTGATCCTTCATCGGTCCTTGATGGGATTGGATTCTGAATCACCTCTAAATCAAGGCTTTTAAATTCAGTTTGTGTTTTTGCCAGCTTACAAAAATAAGTTTTAGTCAAAAACCTAACCTGTATCATTCCTGGGTGAAGAGCAATCCCTTGTTCTTTTCCCTATTTAAGAACAGAGAAGTGTAACTAATACAGAGAAGCTTGTCCTGGGTGCAAGTGAGCCAGCAGTTTCTTAGGGTCAAATATTCTCACTAAACTTTCAAAAATAAAACTTAAGTCAAAAGTGAAGCATTTTTCACTGAAGTTGATGGTCCCTGCTTGGAACAACCTGTAACCAGACTTGTGTGGTTCAGGGAGGCTGCAGTGACTGCAGTCCTCATGGGTGAAACTGCACAGGTCCTCAATTTCTCATGGACCATTAATTGATTCTTCTTTGCTATAAAGTTTCATTTGCCAAGATTTATGACCTGGTTTCCCTCTCTGGATGCATCTACACTTCTGTCCTCCCATTGTTTAAACAGATGCACTGTGGCCTATCTGCTGGACCCTGGTGAAGTGATCTGCTTGCATATGAAACACCCAGATTTTAACAAATATATAAGCTAGACCACAATATGGTAGCGATTTGGTTCATTATATTGCATTCATTATATTGGACAAGTTTAATGCCAGGTTATTACAATAGTTAGCCAAAGACATTCCCCAACTTTTTTCCCCCTTTTGTTAGTGGTGGTGGTTTTGTTTTGTTTGGTTTGGTTTTGTTTCTTTCGTGTTCATCTGTTTTGGTTTTTTTTTATTTTGTTTTGGGTATTTTTGGTTGGTTGGTTGGTTGGTTTGTTGGTTTTTGTGTGTGTACGTGTGAGAGGTTTTACTTTTTCCCTCGTTCTCTCAGAAGTTTTCAAATGATCAGGAGTGTAACAACTTCTGTGACCTCCAGAAGGAGTTTATGGGTGTAGGGCATAGAAACAGTGCAGGTAGGTTCTACTGACATGCAGAGAAGTCAGATTACTCTGTTTGGGTGAGGAGAAACAGGCACAGGTTAGGAAGAGAGTGCCACATCATGGTGCAGTGCAGCATAAATTATTCCTCGGCACTTTCACAGAAACTTGAGCCTCTGAGCCACACTCCTTTTTCCAGGTGGGGCTGAGGAGCCAGGGTGGCTTTGCTTGTGCAACAGGACCAGTTTCTGTTAGGACAGAGGTTAATTTCAAATGAGGAGGAGCTTGTTAGAAGGTACACAGTGTCTATGAGTTTATGCTTCAGAACAACTCATCCACAGAAGATGGAAATTTAGACAGAACGTCAATGGAGTTGTTGGAAATTTGAACTAAACTACATTGCTGTGTTTGTAGGAAACTTAAAGTTCAGGAGTTAAGATTATGCCAAATTTCTGATGGCGTTATCCACCGAAGGTTGATCCTGCAAGGTGTGGCCTCTAGCTCATAACTTAATTCATAGCTAAATGAATCCATGGCACTTAGGGTGTGCTTGAATACAACTTTTTCCATATGAATTCTAAAGGTCATATCTGTGTACCCTGCTCTGATTCAATGCCAAATCTATTAGACTTTCTTGCACTAAAGAGGTCCTTATTTGGAGGGTCTGTGTCAGTGGAATGACTATTCGTGGCACAAGTTGGTGCCTGACTAATGATATCAAAATTTGGGCTCTAACGAGGATGTCACCATGGAAGTCATTGAACACTTATTGGTCTGTTGGCTGCTATTGGTGTGTTACCCCAGAAGGCCATAAATGGTGGTGGGAATTCTTGCAATACGCTTCAAAATAAATGTGCATTGAATTTGCAGTACTAATTTGGGTATTTGCACTGAGGATTTGTAGGAGCAACTCCCATCTCGATTTTATTCCTTTTTGGCCATATGGAATCAGGAAGTTAGCCAGAGAGGCGGATTTCTCTTTAAATCACAAACTGTTAGCTTAAATTGAAACCAGTTATCTAGGCTAGCTCTTACCATTTCCTTGTTCTGAGGAAAGCCAGGGAGATTAAAGACTGCACAATTCTAATTTAAATAGTATCAGTTTTGCTGTGACATTCAGAAGAATAACTGTGGGAAGGATTGAAAATTTCTGAGCTCCTGGAGATAAAAATGAGAACCTGGAGTCAAAGTATCATTAAAAAAGCACTGGGCATGGTCTCTTATTACAAAGTGTTTTACATTCCTCATATCTCATCACTTATTTTGGTGTACCAAGCACTAACAGAAACATTTAGGATACTTTTATCTGCAGGAAGTGATTTACTATTAAAGACTTTAATCTAAAGTGATTGAGCTGCAAAAGTTTGGGTGAGACTCTCTTAACACCACCAGCCGAAGGGATGTCTGCTGTGGAATAATCCCTTGGATGGAGATGAGTGGTGGGGGAGGAAGAGTTTGAGCTCTTCAGAGAAGCAGTGTGTGGTTAATTGGGCAGCGCTGTGGTGTCGGAGACGGAGATAAAACAATCACCGAAGCCCACTGGTGGAATGAGGGCCTGTGCTGAGCCAAAGCACAAACATCCCATCAGGATTGTCTCCTGGCCAGACCCCCTCAGAACCCATGTATGCCTGACAAGCCTCTGTCATGTGCAGATGGGGCACTCACGCTAACAGGGTTATTTTTGGGGTGTCTGTGGGGAAGATCATACAGACTCCCTTCCGTGCACCATCTCCCCCCCACAGTGAGTGCAGGGAAGAAGGATGAAAACCAAAACCAGATGTCCTTTGAATACTTTCCACCTACTCTCATGCGGTTTTGCTATTGTCATGGAAATTTCTGTGAGAATGATAGTCATAATTAAAGGACTCCTAGTCTAAAATGTGTCCTCAGGTGAGAAGTTGCTTCTGTGTTTTGGGCAGCTAAAGATCTTTGCTAGAGTCTATTCTGATTCTGGGGCAACAGCTAGATTAGGTTTCAAAAGTGGGACACAGAGCAAAGTGTCTTTTTTTTCTAGGTCAGGGCCTGTGGTAGAATTATGAGCCTTTCCATCATACTGGACACTTACCCAGCCTTGGGTTGTGTGACATCATGCAGGCTTAAGTTCTCAAGAGGATTCCCGTTCAGCCAATGGGTTTGAACAGAAAAGACTTTAGACATTCAGGAGAGCTTAGTTAAATCATTGCTGCTGTGCATCAAACGGAATCAACTGACTTTTTCCGGCACGCAAGAGAAAAAGATTTCTTCAGCTTGTGCAGTGTCCTGTTCTAAAGTTGAACCATACTGCTTAGGTGTTTGTGGTTTTCCAGCCCTGCAGAGTGGTTTTGGTAATTAGTGACTTCATTAAGGACACCTCTTTATTGCCCTAGTGTGTCAGGGAACCAGCCCTGAGCAGCAGAGAAAGAGAGGAGGGGGATGTGGAAGTTCTTGGTCCTGAAGGCACGAGGGTAAATGTTTTAGTCCGCAAAGTGGTCGTGGTATTCCTGCTTCTTTGCACACCTGTGTCCTAGGAATGAAGTTTGGAACAGATTCCGTGTTTTTGGGGAAAAGAAAGTTGTGATGGCAGTGTCTCATGACTGCCTCAGCTCTGACCTGCTGGCTGTGACCAGGTGAGGAGCAATAACCACAGGTTACAGGTGCAGGTGAGAAAATGCCCTTAGAATGCTCTACATAACATCAGAAAAGATGGCATTTTGTCACTTTTACCCAGCTTTTGTCTCTGACCCAGGGCATTCTTATCTGCAGCTGTAGTCGCAGAACCCAAGAGCTCTAATGCTCCCAAAGGACATTTCTGCTTGATGAATTTGGTGGATTCCATCACTCAGAAACAAATGAATAGGTCTGGAGTTCACCACAGGCACATTATATTAAAAAAAAAAAGGGAGTTCCCAAATTCTCAGTGGCAGATAGTGTTTCTTCTCCTCCATCAAAACCATCACTGAGGAGCTAAAATGAAAAGGCACTGGAAAGTCTTTGTCTTGGTTTTATTTTGTTTTTGTTTTAATTGTGAGAGTTAAGCATTTCCTCCTATGGGAATGATTAGCTTTTAACGTAATTAATATCCCTCTGCATTTTCCAATGTCTGGCTTTGGATGACAGTGAAGGTTGTAGAATCTGAGCACCTGACCACAAGGTAAAGCTTGTGATTACCAAATTCCAGAGGGGACAGTAATAATCACAGAATCATAGAATCATTTAGGCTGGGTAAGAAGACTTCTAAGGTCATCAAGTTCCATCATCAACCCAGCACCATTGTGGTGAACCCCGTGTTCACCATTAAACCATGTCCTAATGACGGCTTCTGATTGTCTTAGAGAGCAAAATGGGGGAAAAGACTGAAAATATCACAAACCTGAGTATTTGTCATTCCCTCACATGAACTGGATAACAGCAAAGACATGGCACAGTTGCTTGGCCGGTCACCATCCACAGGAGGTGGTTAAAAGCAGGTGTGCCAAAAGCACTCAGATGAGATTCTCTGGTTCTCTCCTAAGTTTCTCTGGAATTTGGGAGACTCATACAGACTGCTGTAAAACTCGTCACAGACTTTCAGGTGATCTCTTCACCTGCCAGGTGCAGGGAACTTTTGCTGTGCCTGGCGTGGTGGTGTGTGAAGTTTGTGGGGATCATGCTCTGCTCTGGGATGAGAGTGACACGTGGGCAGGCTCAAAGACCTCCTCTAGGAAGTAGCAGTTCACCAACCCTTTAACTTTCCTCTGTGTTTTCGTGATTTCATCTGTGGAAAAAGAAGGATTGCTGGTGAGGTCTGTGCAGAAGGGCTTGCATCCAAATCCATTGTGTCTATCCCAGTCAACACAGGCTGTGTGTTGATCTCTGGCTTTGGTTCTTGCCTGCCCTTCTTCCTGCCTTGCTTTGAAGATGTGTGATTTATGACATTCACATCTACCAATGTGCCCAGCTCACCGAGACATCTCCTGATGAGAGAAAGTGAATCAAAGCAATGAAACTTGCCATAAAATCAGCTGATAAGTCTTGTAGATCTTAAACTTTTTCCTGAGGGATTGTAGGTGAATCAGCTTTTGCCTTCAAGATCAAAAACCTGACTTCTTCATCTGCCCTGATATTTTGGAAAGAGATGGAAAAAGCCTGACTTTCATCAGGTGTCTCATTTGACCAAACAAAACAAACACATGTAAGAGGAAAATCCTGGGGATTCTTGGAGTGCTGTGACCGCTGCGGCGGCTCCATCATCCTGGAGCTTGGTTTGGAACAGGAGCCAGCAATAACACACATTACATTATTGTCTGCAGCCTAAACACTGTCACGTTCTCCACCCTACCCCCTGGTACTGCAGAACCAGTTTTTCTTCGTCTGCTGGCCTAAGCCCTGGGCTTTGCCTGCACAATATTGCTGAGTTACTCGGGGTGTGCTCCAGCTATAAAAACATTGCACGTGGCTCTTTAACACACACAGAATCGAATTTGCCCTGCCTGGTGTTGGTGGCTATGTCATTTGTTTGTCGAGCAGACGAGTTTTCCCTCTTAATTTCCTTGTTTTCAGTGTTTTGGCTGGGAAATTGAGGTGCTTTCAGTCATCGTAATAAAAACACTGTAAGAGCGTGGTGGGATCAGCCTTCCTGTTAAATATGGAAACCATCGTACTTTCAAAAACAGGAGTAAATTGTAGCGACTGGATGGATTAAATACGTTTCATTAACTTCAGAATTACTTTGCTTGCTTTTTAGAGGAAGTTTCTGTGCAAGGCTCAAGTCCTTTTCTCTTTGATACTTTGAAGGACTCAGGATGTTTCAGCCACATGCTGGAAGTTAATGGGCTCAAGAAATCCCAGGAAAACACCCCCCCCCTTTTTTTTTTTTTGTAAGGTGGTTTGAGAAGCTTGCAGAACAAACTTTTAAGTGTTTCTGGATTTATGTAGCAAGCAAGGCCTTTATTAAATTCTTTGGTTTTCACATTTCCTCCCAGCAATTATTAAGCGCATTAAGTGCACATGTAATCATACAGAATTTTAATCTGTATTTGAACTGGAGAGACAAATTGAGGAGTCATGGCTCCTAGAGTAAATTACTGCTATTTGCAATCTGACTTTTGCCCATTACTCGATTTTTTAAAAATAAGAATTGTGGAATCATAGAAAAAGGCTCTCTAAGTAGAGCAATTACAAGATGACATGTTTTAACATCTTTGCCCTTTGTCTTATCACTAGCATTCCTGCAATAAATGTGCATTTACTTGGTGTATGATGGAATTTTGCTGATTGCTCTGCTGCCTTTTTACCTTCTTTGTGAGGTTATTGTCACAAATTCTCGACTATACCAATTCAGTGTCAAATACTTTGGATTTCACATATTGGATTGTTTTCATTAAGATATGTTTTTCCTTAAATATGTGGGGGTTTAAATTTTTTTCTAAATTTTTTTTTACATTGTGTTTGTTGGTTTGGTTTGGTTTTGTGTTTTGTAAAACAACCCTTGCCAAGGATGGTGGCTGTATGACAACAGCTGATTTTAAGAGCTGAACAAAGTAGGCCCATGTGAGGTCAGTAGAATATATTTAATACAGAGAAAGGTGTGACACCCCGCTTTTAATTGTGCAGAAGTATCACTGTTGCAGATACAGGCATGCTCCAAGGCAAATTTGAGGCAGACTTCTGCCTAGAAGGTGCAACTTGGGTAAGTCAGTTCTCTGCAAAGTGACCTCTCCTAAAGAAGAACCCTGTGTTTTGAAATCTTACACCAAGACATAACCCCTCACTAAGTTTCTCTGACTTAACTGAGTGTAGATGACAGCTCAGAGGAATGAATAGCACTAACTTTAATGATGTTGTGTACAAGCTCCATTTGGAGCCAGTGATCCAAATCACTTGATGGAAAAATTGCTTTCCTAGTAATCTTGCACTGTTTACCTATTTTTCTGTGTATTCTATAAATTTCTCTCTGAAGCAATGTTGTGGTATTGTCTAAAATTAGGTTTTTGTTTCCAGAAATCATGACAATCCGTTGTTCTTCTTCACTTGTCTCACTTCCTCACCTAACTGGTCTGATACCTGCTATGTAATTGCAATTAAATTGCATTTTAGCTACTAATTTCCATATGCATCGTGTCTGCTGTGAGAGGATCAGTGAACAGTCTTCAGAGCAGAAAGGGCTGCTCTGGAGAGGCCTTTCCTTGCTCCCCTGTTTCACGATGCTGCTTTTGGGACAGCGCTGTGGGATAACTGCATCCATCACTCTCTGCTGGACATGGCACCAGAGCTCGCAGGCAGATGCAGAAGGATGTGGCAAAAAATGCTCATTGTCTGTGTGGTCTGAAGAGCTGAATGAACCATTCTGAGGATGAATGGCTCTTTGCTTCCCTTATCTGTCCCTTTCCCAATAGACACGCTTTGTCCCTCTACCCCTAAGCTGGAAGCTCCACGCAGCGTTATAAAGCAAGTTACACTATGGGATTGGTGCTACAGCTGTAATAACAAATCAGCCTCTACCTAGGAGGAAAAAGAAAGCTGGCACCTTGCCTCCTTTCACACTTGCATTCCTTTCAGTCCCCAAACAAGCTTAATATTGATGTGAATGAAAGTGCTCGGGGTGATGTAGTTTCTGTCTGCATTTTTCTGAGTTCCCTTCAGACCTGTGCAGGGGTAAGACAGATTGCATGGCCAGTGTGGAAAAGCAGTGCTTTCCTGCAGCAGTGGCTGTTGTGTCCTGGCCTGCTGTGGCTGAGGGAGGGAATTGCTGTCTCGCAACAGATATTTTGAATTTGTGCTGCTGGTTTGAACACGCTCATTTTAGGTCTGATTGGTTTCATCTGAAGTCTAAGCAAAAACTGGAAAAGGGTCAGTTTACTGCTTCATTCCCAGGACATGAACATGAGAGGCTCGATTTTTCTTCAGAGTGTTTGGGTGAATGAGGCAACCAAGACAACTGCACGATGGTGATTTACCTTGGAAGCAAAATATTAGACGTGCTATTTGCTTTGTTTTAGTTTCCAACTTTATGGCTATTACTTACAAACTGTTATTCTTTGGAAGCTGAACTATACTATCAACATTCTAGACTAATTCAGCTTCTCCACACAAAGAGGGCTTTGTGCACACAACATGTCTTGTGCCTTTCCTCACCTTTGTTTCCACATGGGGCAAGATGAAGACTGATGGAAATCTGACATTAGAACTGCTCTGGAGCAGCCAGTGAAGAATATTTCCTATTTTTTGGGCATTTGAAGTGAGATTCTAGCAATGCCTAAAAGTGCCAGGTAGGAAGCTTGCAGAAGCAGAAGATTTGCTTTATGGAACAAGCAAGTTCTGATGGACTGGATTTAATTATCTCAGTTGAGCTGCAAAATCTCTAACAAGGGTCACATGGGAGCCTCAGGGCTGCTGTTACCTCTGCTAGAGATCAAGGAAGGCACTCAGTGTCCAGCCACAGTCTACTTCATGGCATAAAGTTTGCTTATAAATGCTCATGCTTTGTGCCAGTTTAACTTTCAAATTCAAGCCTGCAACACTTGGTTTGTAACCGTCTGATTATTTTCCTTTTTAAGGAAAAAAGTACTCATGTTTTGGGAAGACTTGCAGGGGGGTGTGTGGAGCTGAGCTGGACTGGTTGGTGGTGGAACGTTCTCCTCAGCCCTTGTCATGTTTTTCTTGTTTCCTCCTCCAGATGAAGTGGTCCATGTCTCAGCCCCCCAGAAGCTGACCTTCGAGGAAGCTAGGGAGCTGTGTGAGGAGAGGGGCGGTGTCCTGGCTTCCGTGGGGAACCTCTACGTGGCCTGGAGGAACGGCTTTGACCAGTGCGACTACGGGTGGCTGGCGGACGGCAGCGTCCGGTACCCGGCCTCCGTGGCGCGGCCCCAGTGCGGCGGGGGTCTACTTGGGGTGAGAACCCTGTATCGCTATGAGAACCAAACGGGCTTCCCTTACCCCGATAGCAAGTTTGATGCCTACTGCTATGAACGTAAGCATTTAATCTTTTTCGGTTGTGATTTCCAGCATGCTTGCCATGAGAAGCGGTTTCTTTAACGTGGGCTTTGCTTCGGTTCTTGCGGCGCGCGCAGGTTTCTAAAAACTAAACTGAATGTCTTAAAGTAACATTGGCAGATGAAGACAGGCAGAGTTTTAAGGTAAGATTTCAGCCTGAGCAGTGTCTTTACACACCCACAGTTACCGTGAGTCTGTGAGTGCTCCATATTTTGGTGCCTGAGCGCACCTTGGTGTCTTTGCATCATGTCAGTGGACACGAGATGGACATTCAAAGCCCGCCTGGACATGTCACCTTCTCCAGGTGACTCTGCCTTGGCAGGGGGCTGGACTAGATGGTCTCCAGACGTCCTTTCCAACCACATCTGTTCTGTGGTTCTCTGATAAGAGCAGAAGAAATGTCCTAAAGGTGAACGATGGGTGTTCTGTCTCCGGTGTCGGCAGTAAGAGAGGCTGTTCACAGGCTGTGTGCAAGGCTGGCCACTTTCAGATCTCTGAGACGCCAGTAATTTGGAGGCTATGTCTGGATGCTGTCTTGTCCCATCATATTCTTTCTTACTCAGTGTTTCATGGGCTAGTGGGTTGTCTGAATTGCCTTTCTTACTGCTGCTTGTTTTCCTCCTAGTCTTTTCACAGGCACTTCAAGCACTTGCCACATTCACATGGTAGACTTCACCAATCTAAACCAGATGTCCTCCACACCTGTCAGCTTTCTTTTGGGGTCAAATGGTGCCCTGTAACCTCATCTATCTTCAGTGCCAGCCACCTGGCTCTGCTGTTGTGGTGCAGCCTCTCCTTGTATTGGTTCCTGTTGTCCCAAAAGGTTCACCAGGTTCCCAGCTGAATATCTTACTTCCCTGAGAAGCACAGGGGGCTTGGACAGCTCAACTGTTTCCCTGCAGGCCTCTCTGTTCAAGGAAGTTCCTCGGTGCAAATAGCACAACAGACATTAACGTTGTGTTGAGTTAAAAGTTCAGAACTTGGTCATTAACTATGAATATTTAGGTTTTTTGGACTCAGTCCAGTGACTGTAACTCAGAACTACTTGAAATGTGCAGTCTGTACTGTCCCCATTTTTGTGGATAATGAACCTAGTGCAGCTGCAGATCTTTCCAGCTCAGGCACTGAAGTCCCATTTATGAGCAAATCTTACTCTTTGAGAACAAATCCCAACATCTGCTGCAACATTATGGTCTGTCTGTTCTCAGACACTGTTGGTTTGTTGTTTTAATTTTCATTTATAGTTTGTGGGTATGATGTTCCAAAACTTTGCATGTGGAAATAGTCCTAATGGAACTGCTTACAAGAAAAAGGACTTAAGTTCAGGAGTCTGTGCTCTAATCTACAGAGCAGCGTTTTGTCATATCACTCCTTCTGTTCCTACTCCAAATTGTTTATGACCCGTTTAAAGTGTTGTGGATAAAAAAGACTTTAATGAGGGTGTATTTCACAAGTCCCTCTAAAAGACTGGGGTAAGAACTGAACATTTTGCCTGTAATCTAGCCTTTAGTTAGGATAAATTCCAACCTGCTGTTTGTTTTTGCAAATTTTGCTGCTTTCAAGAAAGATGTGCCTTTACAATGTTCTTTCCAGAAGTTTTACTTAGCGCAGTTTGTGGTAACATACCATTTGTTCTAAAAGTGACCTTGATAGGTATTGGGTTGTTGCCCTTTCCTGCAAAGCCTTGCTCTTGGTATATAAAGAATAAATATTTCATCACTTTGCAATCCAGGAATAGACAGTTCAGGATTATTAAACCTTTTACAAGAGAAAATAAGACTAAACAGAAACAAAATAATTTGGTAGAAACTGAGCAGCTCTCTAGCACTTTTAATTACAAACAACAGAATATCAGAATTAATTGAACACTGCTGGCTAGAGGACTTGGGTTTTGCCAGATACATCTGGCTTTGTGTAGGGAATTGCAGGGGTGGCATGCAGTACCCTCCTTCAGGGTGCCTGTCTGCTGCAAATTTCAGAAGTTACTGAAAGCTCTCTCTCCCTCTCAGAAGGTGCTTGGGATCTCACAGGGACCAGCTGTGACTCCTCACTGCTTTTGCTAAAAGATTTATGCAAGTAGTGAGTAATGAGACTCCCTGCCCAGCATCTTGGTCCTCCACATCTCCAGCAGCTGCCTGGTGCAGTGGCTTTAGAGTGAGTCACTCTCTCCCACTGGGGCCTTGGAGCCAGTCCCTTCTTTGGGGCAGAAAAAAGGACAGGATAAAAAAAAAAAGGCTCTGCATGAGAGCAGAAGGCTTGAATTTAAGCCCTTTGTTTCAAATCATCTTTTGTCTGGAAGTTTCTTCTGAAATTTCCCATTATCTCAGTTTCAAAGTTTCAGTCCACCACAAAATCCACTGCGCCCCAGCTCTGCCTGCTTTGGGGTTGACGTGAAGCTTTCACAGAGTGATTCCCACCGTGCCTGACATCAAAAGTGCCCTGCCCAAGACCTGGGCTCTCGGTGCAACCCCAACCCCCTGCTCACAGCTCTCCCTGTGTCTCACCCCGCGCTGGTGTGTCTCCCTCCTCACCTGGACACACAGTCACAGCACATCTGCAGCAAGCCAGGCAGCTGTTCCACCCATCACAAAGACAAACTGTACATTTAAGAAAGGGGATATCTCCTTCTTCATCCCTGCTCAGGCTCCTCTCTCCTGTTTCATGGTTATGAGTCTCTCTGGTGGAAAATCTCAAAATATTAATTTTAATTTGTGGTTTTAAGGAACCTCAATCCATGTTTTGAGCATTTTGCTTGGTTTTAAAGAGGAATCATATTTATTGAAATACATGAAAAACACAAGGAGTAAATTCAATTTAAAAATGATATTCACTAGTTTCAGTAAAGCAGCCAACCTGGACAACTTTTAAAGTACAGTTAAGTTCAGGATTTTAACTTCAGCAATGTTCCGGGCACAAAATTACATTGTATGAAGTGTCTTGACTTTATGAAAATAAGAGTGGCCCAGACTAATAATACATGATTTAAAATCAAAAAGTTGTGTTAAAAACTCCTGAAACTTTCTCCCCTTTGATCACAAGTGCTTTTCACCCTTCAAAAACCACATGGGTCTAAGTTTCTGAAACATTATCTGTGTGTTTCATTTCATGCCTCCAAGGCTTTTGCCAGACCTTTTCTTTTTTTTTTTTTTTCTCTGAGAGATACCTGATCATGTATCTGATGGGGCCTGAAAAGGTTTCAGGTTAGACACATGATTGAGTACTTGCAGCTCCTTGGAGGCCATCATTAGAGGGAAAGTTTTTCAAGTGATAACATATAGGACTTATATTAACATGTTTAAATTTTTTAAAAAAAGAAATAGAACAGCTGTTGCTGAGAACTTATGCTAATTTATAAGAGATAAAAACATTTTATCATGAAAAAAATCCTTTTTAATAGACACAGATTTCATAATTAGTTCTTGCACAGAGCTATAGGGGATTTATTTAATCCTGTACTTCAGCCTCCCAGTCTCTCCAGGCCTAATTCACTGGACTTTGTAGAATTCTTGTCACAGACTTCAGCTGACTTTGGATGGGCCTTTTTATCTCCCAGCATCTGTAGAACAAATTGCACTCCAGAAATGCACTAACTGAAATGCATGCAGGTTTTTAACTCACATACCTGCAACAAAGCTGAACTTGACGAGCTTCCTATACAGAGGTGATTGAATTTTTGAAACGTAAATCCCCTTTTTGCTGAAAAACATTGATTTATTAAAGCTGAATTCTTTCATAGACCTGTATTGGTTTTGGCGAATCTTTCAGCAAAACATTTTTTACTTGACTCAAAACACGTGTTGACCGCTTTGCTCTGGATTTGTCCGTTCTCTTTCCCATTTTCCTCTCTCATTTTGACTTTGTTTCATGCACCTTTATTGCTTCTCTTTCGTTATACCACTTTGGTTTGGCATCGCGATTTAATTTTAGCTGGAGATTGGAAAATTCCAGTTCTAGGATGGTGTTGCCATGTGTGCTCTTCGGGAATGGAGTCCACGCTGCTTTGATTGTTTCAATACAGCCCCATCGAGAGCGGATCCAAGTCCACCACTGTTTGGGACTGAGGGCCTCTTGCTTTGATGCTTCATCCATCTAAAGCTCAAAATCAGAGCACGATTTCATAGAAGGAATATAGGAAATTGTGACCTTCGCGGAGTTTTGAGGCATCCTACAGCATGAGCCGCCACAATTGCAGGCTCAGCCTCAGGAAACATCCACAGTGCTCCACTTGTCCAGCAGAGGAAGGATAAAGACTTTCAGGCACAGCTCAAAAGCTGGCAAGAGAAACGTCGTCTTCCCCTTCTGCTGCGTGTGACTTAGCTTGGAAAACCTTGAATAGCTGGGCAGCTCTGTCCTTCTCCACAGCAACCGTCGGTAGCTGCGTGTCCCAGCTATTTCCTGGATGAGGGAACTGTTTCCAGCCTGATGTCAGGGGCTGGGTTATGGGAGATCTGTGGATTTCTGATCAGTTTGGGAATGGACGCAGCACAATGAAGACATAGGGCGTGGCAATGCACGAGGAACAAAATTGCCAATCTGTAGGGAGAAAAAATACGAAAAAGAAATTTATCTCAGAAGAAACACAGTGCAGTGCTGGGCATAATAAAGACAGCGTGCTCCAACATTTCGCAGTCCAGTATCAGAATGGGCAAATGCCTTTGGGCAGGCGAGGATGCCAAGGTCAGGGTGCTGACCACCGGGTGTGCAGGGCTGCTGGCTCTGCCCAGGCTGCCGGCTCTGCTCAGGCTGCCTCTCTTGAAGCTGAAGCTGTGCAAAGAGATTAAGCCGCCTTTTGAGGCAGCTGCCCCCAGATAACTTTCTCCAGCCTTTTATTATTTTCCTAGGAAGGTACATTTTTGTGCTTCTCTCAGATATGCAGTTTATGAAGACCTGCACAGCTCCAGTACTTTCTTGGACCAGGTGTGGCTGTAATCAATCCCTGCAGCTCTCTGCTGGGCTCGTGGTGAGCAGCACACGCCGCAGAGGCCGTGCGCTCCGACAGCTCCCTGCAGCTTCCTCACCCCTCTCTGCCTCACGGTTCTGAGAGCTCGATCAGACCAGAAAACTGCAGGAAGATCTCAGTCCACTCCAAACCAGCCTGTGCTGTACATCTCAGCAGTATCTCACCTTGAGAAGGAGGGGAAGGATTTGGTGGCTGGGTGCAGCTCAACCTTTTAAATGCTGCATAAAGTAGGAACAGAGAGAAACTGATTTATCAACCTGATTGATGCATGAAGAGCAGCTGTTTGGAGCACCAGGAGGTGAAGCCTGGGAGGAGATGCTTCTTTTGCCAGAGCAAGTGATCTTGCATTTACCTGAGTGATTCGAAACTGGGTGCTTTAAGAACAACCTCTAAGGGCAAACATTGTGGCCAGAGGGAGAGAGGAAAGAGAAGAAGACACAGTTGGAGGCGTTTTCCTTTCATTGCCTCAGGTCACTGGATGGGTCAGGTAACAAGGACAGGATCAGGAACAACAGTGTGAAGAAGTGGAAGGTCCACCCCTTTAAGTGTTCAGCTGCAGAAAAGATGAATTGATTTTGCTCTTCGTCACCTTTGGCCCATAACTGTTGTGGGGTCTGGGTATCACCAGTGGCACCCAGGGATGATTTCCCTCCTTTCACACCAGCTGGGGGGAAAAAAGCACCAAGGATTCTGCTGTCAGTTCTTACCCAAGTGACAATCTTGGCCCTTTTTGTTCTTCTATTGTTTTTTGTGGTCATAAAGCAAAGATTATTGCTTTTTTTTTGGTGCTGGGTTACAGATTTAATTAGGGAGAGCTGACTGAAGAGGCTTGCTGATTTATTTTTTTTTTGCCCTCTTTGGCAGTTTCATAATATACAATGCAGAAAGAGAAATGCTTTTTGCTATTGTTCTTTTGTGGATAGATTGACAGGTTATAATTTGTTCATAGAACTACACTTGCATGTGGGGAAACCAGGAGATAACATAACATATCTTTCCTCCTTCAACCATCTGACTTCAAAAGTTATGAAATAGCGAGTGGTTTTACTTAAGAGTATTTGGGTTCACAGAGCTGAAGGAGCTGCTGCCTCTGCTGTTTTGTTAGCTGGAAGAAAAGACCTTGGGCAGTGGTGTGAAGAGGATGCAAAACTTCTCATTATAGGTTTTTCTTGCAAATAAGACAGACTGATAGCTTTCAAATTTCTGTTTTTTAAAGAAACCCATTGGTTTTCTCTGATATGGCACGTACTTTGTAAGCAGGAGCAGATAATGCATTTAGATTTTCATATTTTTCTCATTACATTTGGCTTTTGATTTCAATGTCAAAACAGAGTGTAGGTAAGTGGGAGTATACGCCTGGAGTTACAGAGAACTGTCACATCTGCACTGTCGGATTTTGAATTCTGCTACCAAAAATCTCATTATTTATTAACAAAATCCCACATCCCCTGTGCACCACAGCTTCTGGAAAGGCGTGAATGAGCAGGTACTGGATCAGTGCCATGATCAGAGGTTTTTTGCTCAGTCTGTAACTCAGAGCACTGATTTTTTTTGAATTTTTTTTTTTTTTTTTTAATCTGTTCTTAATCTTAGACTTGTTCAGCTTGGAAGGTTCTGCCAGTAATTTAAACTCCAGCTGGCAAAACTTTTGGACTCAGGGGAACATTCAGGGCTGTCCTCTCTGCCAAGGTTGGTAGCAGGGAAGGAACAGACACCAAGAAACTTAACAGATTAATATATAAAAATATGTAAAAATTAGGCAAAGCAGCTCTCTGCATTGGCATCGTGCTCAAATTGGGCTTGAAGATTTCAAACATTAATTTGGAATGTCTCAACATTACTTATATTTTTTAATAATTTATGTTGGCTGTAATTCACAGAAAGAATTCACTATTTCCAGCTTTTGTTCCAACTTAGAGCAATTTTCTGTTGTTGAGGCTGTTAGCAATGACTCAAAACAATCTCTGTCTACAGGGTCTGTGTCCTTCCAGGGTCTTAGGTACATACCTACATGTAAACAGATAAACAGTATTTCTGGATGCAGAAAAACTGCTCAAGTGGTTCAAGTTAGGTACATGGGTAGGTCTGGTAATGTTGAAAAAGCATCTATATAAATTATAATAGATATAATTTTTAAAATAAGCATTTCTCCTCCATAAAGTACACCAATACATCCCAAAATTATTATTAAACTGCACAGGACGTACTAAAATCCTTATCTGGTAAATGCAAAGTTAAATCATGTCTGCAGTTGTGCAGTTTGATTTCTTTGAAAAAATAATACATTTCAATATTGCTCCATAATTTTGAATCCTTCATTAAACCATGGTGGAAAAGAAGAGGAAGAAAATGCTGTACAGTAAAAGCATGAAATGAATAAACAGTGAAAAAGTATAATATCTCTGCAACGTCATACAGTCCTTCCAAAATCAACTTCATGCATGTTGTTCAATGTAGAAAGAATCGATTAAAAAGAAAATAAATAAAAGATAGTCTTTGATATGAGCAGCTGTTGGTGAGATAATTTGCTTTCTTGCTGCTAATATGTTCATGAGTTTTATTAGGAAAATCTGCCTCATGTCTTGAACCAGAAGGAGGACAAAGGAGATAGCATATTGCACGCATGATGCAAGGAGTACAGTAATGCAAAACATCTGGGTGGAGTGGAGGACAGCTCAAACTGGTGTTGTCTATTAAAAAAGCAACCTTCCCTTTGTTTGTATTTTTTCTTTTCACACAGAAAAAGAAATATAACATGGATAGATTTCTCATTGAAGAAGCGCTGTCGGGTCTTTTTTTATCCACTCTAATAAGTTTGCAATTCTGAATGATCTGAGTGAAAAAAGTTATATGTAATTGTTTTGACAAAGTGACTTTAGAGGCCCTCTAGTTGATTTTAACCAGAGCTGAACTGCACACAATTTCCATGGGAGAAAATCTGGCTGTTTATTGATAAACTCTTAAAAAATATGAACTTTACTTATAACACTCTATAAAGGTAATATTTATTGATTCAGTTATTAATATAAACAAACCAAATATGCTTGATGTTTTTTCAGGTTGGTGTAATAAATGTGTACCTATTCTGTCAAATCATTAGCAGATAATAAGTCATGAACAGCAAATATCTGCATCCCAGGCATAAATATGTGAACTCTTGGGACTTCCAAGCATTTCTTGGAAATTTGGAAGCTGCGTAAGTGGTTGTGAGTAAGTGTACACAATTTCCCAGCAGCGATGAAATAAAGTTACATTTTTTTTCCACAGATTTTAAAAGTTTATCTACATTGCCCTCATTTTTGTCTAGCTCTGTTAGAGAGTATTACGTTTTTATATTCAGTCAGAGGGTGATCCTGATGGTCACTCAAAGTATGGCAGCTGGGGCCTGAGTGAGTGTTTGTGTTGGCTGCAAAGCCAATTCCATCCACATTAAGGAAGCTGATCCTGTGATTAGAAGGGACAGATTGCCACTTTGCTTCCTCCTTCCCATTTTACCATTAAAAAAAAAAAAAAAAAAGCCTTTGAGGAAAATTGGTGAATTCTTTGGTAGAGATTTAACAGCTACCACTCAGCAGCACACACCGCTTTTGTGCACCCTTCATTTCCCAAGCTGTGAAGTAAAACTTGTGTGGTTTAAATCAGCCCCACACAAGCAGAGAGGGGAGGAAAAATGGCAGGAATTCATTGAGTCTTGATTGTGTGAGCACTGTCTTATAGACTGAAAAAAACCGACAAACATCCTCTCTACATTGTAGAACCCCAAAATACAAAAATCTCTCATGTTCAGGCTGTGCTTTGCTTACTGGGGGTTGAAGAACTTTACTCCTTCTTGTACAATGAATGTTTAATTTAAAATAAATAAATAAACAAATAAATATATATATATGTGTAGCTAAATCTTCTTTGTAAAACCACAAAAAGTTTTAACATGTGGTAGGGAAAAGAATCTGCTCCTTTTTTTTTTCTGCTGGCAAAGAACACCACCACTTCTAAACACGACGACGTCATATTTTCTTGCCCTCACAATTTCCTTTTCACTTTCACTGCTCATTCAGGAAAGCTGAAATATCAACCCTTTTGCCTCATTTTCCTGCTCTGTAATTCTACCCGCTCCTCTAGAAATCTTGAGCAGCCATCCTCTGACCAACTTCCATGCTTCAGGGTGAATCAAACGGGTCTCTTGCAAAGGTGGCATTTTCAAAGCTGAGTGTGTGAAACTGAACAAATATTTGTGTGACCCTGACTTGCACATGCAGAATTCATATCCACAGCTATCAAAGGGGCAGCTAATTAGCCATGGGCATGTGGAAAAGACCTAATTTGTGCATGGATACTGCTTATGCTAGAGTATAAACTGTAAAATAATGGAACTGTTTTGATTTCTGTGTGTGAGGAGAAGGGGCTTACTTGATCTATTACAAGCTAAGCAAGATTTTATTTTGTAAGACATTCTAGATGTAGTCGTGTCTGTCTGGAGAGCAGTGAGTCCTCATCAGCATAGACTGTTTAATGCATCCTTCATATGCTTAGTGTCATTTAAATCTGTATTTTGCTCTTTATTTGCCTCCTTATAAGGCTTTTGACTCTCAGTCACTTAGCAGTTAACAGCACTGGTTTAAGACATTCGCAACTTCCACTCATCTGCTCCCGTTGTCCTTCTGAGGATTACTGGCCTGGAAGAACTGGCAGAAGGGAAGATGCTTCCAACCTGGGCTTTTCCCGAGGAAAACCGCTTTTCTGAGCACTCACCTTTTTCAGAAATTTAAAATCTGCAGACAGATCTTGCAGTGCTGGCACACATTTCCTCCTCAGATGGCATGGAAATGTGGGGTAAAAGGAGTGGACAAGGAGCAAGGCCGAGAGGTTCTTTAAAACGTCACAATTTGGTTCACTGGAAGGACCTTTTTTGTGCCTCCTGTTCATCCAGGATAGCAGCTCTCTTACCTCTCCCATCATCCAGAGGGCTCAACACTTTGCCTTTGCATGTTCAGCACTCCCATGGAAGCATTTCTGTGTGTGGAGGAGTTTCAGATGTGCATCTTTGAAGTGTTTTCCAAAGATCAACATCATTTTAGTAGTATTAAGTTTATGATCTTATGGTTCAACATTCTCACCTTTCCCCACAACAAACTTCTCCCGGCATAATTTAAAGGCAGGGCAATAGCAGTATTTTCTGGTGGCGTGCTCGATCCTGCTGCTTAAGCACACTCTCACTGCAGTGAGGGTTCCTTTTTGCAGTTTGTAATTATGTGCTGAAAATAAACTAAAGCAGTATTTCACTCCCTTTGTACATCTGAGTTGGATGCTGCATCAAGCTTTGAAGAAAACTCACGGGTTTGCAGCTCTACTCATTTGTGACATCTTGAAATAAACTTTTATGTACCCAGATCTGTACCTGCCTGGCTGATGGTCACTCATGTAACACAAGAACTTCTAGGGGTAATTATATAAATGACAAATATGAAGAATATTGCTACTTTTTTCACTTCATCTGACTTTAACTTAGGCATTCTGCAGCTTTACAGTGTGTTATTGCATGTCATTCAGAGCTCTAAAGAACTACCTAAAGCCTTTGAACTTTACATTTGTTTTTCAGTGTGGCATTTAGTTTTTGTTGGCAACATTCAAACCAATGAATTAAAGTAACTTATGTACTGACTGTACGCTTCTTTTCTTGTTTTTTTAAAGCTAAAAAAGTCACAACAGAGCCTACGACTGTTGAGCCTGTGACATCCCTGAAAACTGACAGCGTGAAATTGTCACCTGCTGGAGCTCCTCTCGAACCTCCCATCTCTGAGACTCCAATTGTTGAAGTGCCTGCCACCCAAACAGTTCCTTTGGAGGAAACAACCCCAGAGTCTGAAGAAGACACAGAAATGACTACTGATGTGGCTGAGGAGAAAAGGGAGATGGAGGTGCTTATGGAGAACATTCCCTTAACCACCCTTCTACCTCAGACTGTCACCGATGGCGAAATATTCACTTATGATACACTGGGAAGGACTGAATACGATGTCTCACCCAGGCTAACAGAGACCACGTCCCCAGCTTTGGAACTGGATCACACTTACTCTGAAGCAGAGTTGCCCGAGGAACAAGGTAGGTCTGAAAGCATTGAGGACGCTTTCTTGACCTCTGTAATTTTTCAGGATAGCACAGCCGTAGCTCAGAGTTCCACTGGTTTTTGGGAAGATACTGAAACAGGAGATGCACAAAAGCATGATGCTGATAACCAGACTGAACAAATAGAAGTGGGTCCTCTGAGGACAGCTACAGATAGCTTCTTACAGACTTCTCGGAGAGAGGCTGCCAGGACAGGGACTTCAGAGTCATTAACAAAAGAGAATGTGCCTCACGGTGCCCACCTTACAAATGCACCTACAAAAAAATCAATGGAGGCAAAATCTGACAAGAAGCTTACAACTGTTGTAATCCCTAAAGCTTTGCTCACTGATGACTCTGGCCTTGCTGCAGAGGGGGTGGGTGGTGAGAGCATGCACACCGCTGTGCCTGGCACAGATTTCGGCGTGGCTACCGGTCATGCCCCAGGATCAGAAGTGCCTGCTGCGTCTGAGACACTCCTAGATGAGCACGCAGTAACCACTGGACAGTTTTCTGCAGTGAAAGAGTCAACGCCGTGGGTTAAATTTAGTTCTGCGACAGTGTTTGACAGCGAGGCCTCAGCTCAAGGGAGCAGAGAGGACCTGAGGGATGTGCAGCCCACCGTGGCATCTGGAACACCTGTATCCTTTTCCGCGTCAGCTGCTGATCAAACAGAATCTGAGGCCATCTCAGGAAGCACTGATTCCCTGCCAGGCTTCGGAGAAGGCACCACGTCTCTTACCCCTTTGTCTCAGCAGACGGAAGCATCAGCTGTCTTAGAGGAGCAGGAGAAAACAAAGCAGCCAGAAACGAGGACAACAGATGTGAAGGTCCCTCATTCCACAGCCGCCATTCGTCCTCGTGTTACAGCAGAATCTGAGGGAAGTTCTGCAAGGGAGAAGATCACACAGGCCCCTCCAGGTTCTGGCATGTGGCTGCCAACAGATAAAGAGGAGGGGTATATGACAGAAGAGTCATCTCACACTGGAAGAGTGTTTGAGTTTGCTACAGAGGATGGCTTCTCTGGAGTGGAGCCTACATCATCTCCAGGGCACATTGCAGAGTCCACAGTGCATCCGGGAGCTCCAATTTCAGCAGCTACAGATGAAACTGAGATGAGCAGGGAGCCAGCGGAGCCCACAAGGGATGAAGAAGTGGTATCAGCTGATTTTGGTCAGAGTGGAGATCCTACAAGTGTCTCCCGCATGAGCAGCTCTTTGGATTCAGAAATGACCACAGCATCCAAAATACCAGTGGAAGCAAGTAGTGCAACCATAGGGTCTTTTAGCTCCTCCAGTGTTACTGTATTGCCAAGTGCTGTGCCCACAGCCGTGGGGGTAACTGAGCATGAAGGAGATGAGACATCAGGGACAAAGGGAACTGTTAAATTTACAGATGTAACAAAGGTAGATACTGCAGTTCCACAGAAGGAATATGATGCTTCCCTAGTTCCAGTTACTGTAGAGAGTGAGGTCACTAGAGATGTGCCAGTTACTGATCAGACTCCTTTTGATGATATCTTTCATACAGAAGCCACAGAAACAACTGCAAAACATAGCAAGGTGTTCCCAGAGGAACTCTCCACACAGGACCAAGTTTTGGAACCAAGAACTGCCACAGAGCCCACGCTTTCTGTGACATCTGCCCACGCACGTGAACCAGAGCTGTCACCAGGATCTGAATGGCCTCAAACAGCGGTTCAGGAGACGCTGGATGAGACAGGCTCAGCGTATGACGAGACGTACCCAGCAACAGAGGTACCTGTGCCTGCAGTGACGCTCACAGACCACGGAGGAGTTCTGGGACCTGAGGAAACCAGCCCTTGGTTGCACCTCACGGTGACTCCGAAAGCTGAAACTGCTCCTGACCAGGACAAGGAGGTCACTGAAGTGATGTCCGTAACTGCTGGAACCGAAGCAAAGACACAGGACAGCCCAGGAGCCCCCACCACGGAGGAAGACAGTGATGCGGTGAGCTGGGATTCTGCGCCACCCTCCCATACGATGCCAGCAGGACGTTCCACTGTGGAGAGCATTACTCACCTGACTCTGGGAGCTTCTCCAAGCCAGGCTACAGAAGGTTCAGGAATGACTACAGAACCTGAGGAAATCAAGCCAGCTGTATTTGCCGCTACTGCAACAGATAAGGCAACGATTCTCAGTGGTGTGACACCTTCCATTGGTGCTGTAGACAAAATTCAGCCTACATCTGCAACCAAACCCTTCGTCACTCATAAGTCTCCACGCATCATTCCTGAGGAAGAAGAGGAGGTAACGAGCCATGACATCATCATAATTGATGAATCTGTTTCTCCCAGTAAAGCCACGGCTGAGGATGATCTGCCAGGAAAGATGTTAGAGCCAGAAATCGATAAGGAATATTTCACAGCATCAACTGCTACGGCAGTGGCACGACCTACTGCTCCACCCCAAGTGAAGGAGGCCACAGAGGCCTTGCAACCTCAGGAGGTGTCTCCTTCTACTTCACACCCTGATAATGACATAAGATTGTATGTTATTCAAATCACAGGCAATGACACAGGTAAGATTTTGCCTTTTAGATCCGTAGTCCATCAGAGTGGACAGTTTGTCGTGACAAAAAGGTGTGCTTTAGAATGTGCTGGAGATGTTTCTTGGATCGCTGAAGGATGCAAAGTACCTCTTTTGTCTAGACAGCGACTTACTGAATATTGGTAGGTCTATTTTTCTGTCCGTTAAAAGCCCCTCAGAAATGTATTTTATATATGCTGTGTGGTAAGAATAATTTCTATGTAAGAATGAATACGAAACTGTTTTATTTCTTTTTAAAAGTCATGATGGCTACAGTCCAGTTGTTTTTTTTAAATGTTGCCAAGTCACCAGTTTAACTCCAGCTGTCTGTGAAACAAGCATTTTAATTTCACAGCTTCCATTCCATGCATTACTAGTCCTAAATGAAGCACTAGTTTATTTTAACATTCCATTGGTCTGTAGCAATTAACAATGCCATGTACAGTGTAGTCAGCTAAAAAATGGTTAAAGCACTCTATTGCCTCCTGTGATTTGGAGGAATGGGTTTTTTCATGTTTTTATAGCATATCATAGCATTTTTTAAATCCATCTTAGAGAACATGTGATGCAAATTGATGCAATTTTTAATTCTGCCACATTTTTTAGCTGATGGTTCTGTACATGTGTATGTAGCTTCAAATTCCATGGGTATCCAGAACAGAAACTTCTAAAGGAGAAATGAACTGTTTGGGGGTTGGTGATGATTATGTCTCCATGATGCAAATGTTGAGGGGTGTGCAGTTTTACATTAATGAAGCCTGCCAACTGACTCTATTTAAGATGTTATGGTAAAACGTTTTATTTTAAAATGAAAAGTAAACGAACTGAGAAGCAGTACAAAACACAGAATTTCTGTTTGGTTCAATGTTTTATTGTGTTTAATTATCTTACAGTTGTATATTAATTATCTTATTTTTTGAAGGAACACAGTAGAAAATGGATTTTTTTTTTTTTAATTTATACCTTAACTGCATGTATGGCTTTTGAATGGTTGTGTCAGAATCTGTTTTCTCTTTGGTTCTCGGCTGTAACCTCCATGCCTCTGAAGAACTCCTCCAGCAGAATTCATAATTTTTGGGAGTCTTTTGGATGGTTTTGTCAGGTTTGGGCTTGGTAGGGTTCCATTCAAAAATCAAAAGCCACTAGTGGTTTTCCCCTTGAGATGTGCCATATCCTGGTTGGACATTTCATACCTTGGGTTGGTAACCTTTTTCACATTATGCTTATTATCCTAATTTATATTTACAGGATGCAAATCTGCACAAGTAATATCAATAGTAGCTTAGCCTTCTATTTCTGAAAATGATAGTTCTGAGACTTTTGTTTCTGTGCTATATTATCACTATTTTGTCTTTATACGTTGCCAGTGTCGTGAGAGTCTCCATTAAATGATACAAGTCCAGTAAGTCAGAACAGAAGGGCAATTTCTGAACACAAGGTTTAACCCACTTATTAAGTCCTTTTGTAACTGTGGAAATTCACTTTGACTTAACAAGGAATAGTTGGACTAGGTAGTAGTGAACTTGTTTCTCCTATTAGATTTTTGAGTTATGCTACACTTTATTTCATACAGGAGTGTGGTTTGTGCTGTGCAGCTGCGTGTTCCAGGTGGTGGAAAGAAGTAGGATGGTTTGGAAAGGTGTGGATGTAGGATTTCTCTGCATGTGCATCAAGGAGAGCCTTATTTCACACCTTTTATTTTTCAGAATAGTGTGGGTGCTGTGATTCATTAAATTAGGATTTGGTTCAAAGTAGATTATCCAAAGTGGGCCAATGTGCAGATGTTCTTCATAGCTGCTCTTGCTCTGCCTGGGGTGATCAGGTCTTTAGGACAAACTTTCTTCAGGATTTGTTTTCTTCATCTTCACAAACTTTCAAAGCTGTGCATGCATTTCCCAGGTATAGATGTGCATATGTATCAGGGTGTTTATAAGCAGTTAAAGTTATACATCCTTAAAAATCTGCCTTTAAGAATTATTTCGTCTGTGAGGAGAACAAAAAAAAGAAAATTCTTGAAACATTATTAAATTCTCGGTATGGCACTATCTCTGTTCTCTTTAAACACAGAGAGCCTCATCATGTGTGTACTGCAAGGTTAAAAAGGAGTTTTCCTTATTTTTCTGTTTTCAGGCCTTGGCAGTGTGAATTCCTCCACTTAGCTATCCACAGGCTAAAGGCACCCTGTACCTGCTTACCACAAATTCAGTTAGAGTTGCCAGAGATTTGTCCTCTCTGAGGGTTTGGATTGATTTCTTTTATTGCTACAGAAATGAAAAGCAGTGTCTGAAAGATCCTGTCAAGCCCAGTTTCTCTTCATCGTTCCTTTGTCCATAAACTTTTCTTTGCGCTGAAGAAAATGTGTATAGGGAGTAAAGAAGGAGTGAATTTGGCAAACACTACCACCATATGCCGTTCACTAGGATGTAATTTAACTTCTTATTCTGTCACTTCTAATTTGAGAATTGATCCACTCTCATAAAGAACTACTTAAACTGTACTTCTGGCTTTTTATTCTCAGCTGATCAGAAACTATAAATACAGTTTTCATCATTACACCTCTGATAAAACAAAGGTTTTTCCTCCTTTGGCATGTTTTCAAGGTAATACAGCTTAGCATTTTTAGATAAAGTTAATCTGTGAGAGTTATAAACAAAGGCCTTCACTGATTTTCAAGTCAAGGGTCCAAAAGTGCCTCCTAAGAAAGGACAGCTTGCTTACCAAAGCCCTTCAAAAAATAGCTGTTGCAAATAGGAATAGTAATGAGAGGTTATATATAGATGGTATTGTCTATAAATGAATATATTTTCCTTTTTGTGTTTGCAGAACTGCTGGAACTATTCATGAGATTATTCCTTCCCCCTCATTCTTCACCTCCTTTTTATTCAGCGTTTGCCAGAAGCAACAGTGTAACAGAGAGGCAGGGCTCAGCAGAAATTCAGCACCACGTTTTGTTTCCTATCACTCAATTACAATAAAAACCTTGCTGTTACACAGCTGAATATTGCTCTCTGCAGCTCCATTTGCCATCCAAAGCATGGGCACAGTAATATTTAAGTGCTCCATGGAGGTGCCATTAGGCTTTGTTAGTTAGAAGCAGTGTTTTACATTCCACGTAGAAGAGAAAGGTCATGCTAAATGGGTGAATTCTTGAGGATTTCAGATCTTTTTAGCAGTTTCCATCAAGCAGGACAGAGAGCATCCCTGTCAGGTCAGGAGCAGCCCTGCAGTGGTGGTGGGAGCAGCCCTGGCTCAGGTGAGTTCACCTGTGGCCAAGCACAGGTGGAAGGAGAGGCAGGAAGGATTCCCCGTCCCTTTCTCCTCCTCAAACCCTCGCCAGACTGGCACCAACTTCTCTGAAGAGCTTTGAAGTCTTTGGGCTGGAATGTGCTGTTGATATATGGAATGTGTTATGGATGTATGGAATTTGGGGGGTTATTATTCTTCATTATTAATGCAGGCTGAAGCTGCACTTGAAAGGTGTCGAGTTAAATTGAATTGAATATTGTGGGAAGGATATTACTCTGTCTCATACACACATCCCCCTTAATATGAACTAGTGCTATATAGATAACTGGAAGTTGCTATTAAATATTATCATTTCTAAGACCTTACATTTACTAGACTAGAAAAAGTTTCTCCTAGAGGACTTCTTTTCTTATCCTACAGGTAAATAGCTTTACTCCTAGCTTTTAAAGTGCATGCTTGCAATCAATGAAAACTTTCATAAGGACATTTGAGTCACTTTTAGATATAAAAAAACCCCAAAACGAAAACAAAACATGGAAACAGAAGTAATTTGGAGGCCTGGTGGAAGGTCAAGCTCAATTTAAATTCTGGAGGATGTGTTCTAGGGCCGATAAGAAAGAACACAGAGCTGAACAGATAAAGCTGTTTATTTCTGTAAGAATCCAGCAGTTTGCATTGAGACAATGTACAAACAATCCACATGCTTCCATGTGGGCAAACGTGAGGCAGGTGCACAGATTAATCAGGGTAATAACACTTGCTTTTTTCCGACAGCCCATGGCACACAGGCACATCTAGGGGAGGTGTTTCAATTAATGCAGAAATATCCTTTCACGTGAGGAAACATCCCCTTTTATGCTACAGCAAAGGACCACGCAGATGCTTCAGAATGGAAGGGGCCTGGGACCCTCATTCACCGGAGTGGAATGAGGAGCTTTTGCCTCGGGATCATGAGAGTGAGGAAGCCAAATACCCCTGCCCTGTGAGGTGTTACCACGGGCACGGCTTCCCATGGCATCAGATGGACACAGGAGTTTGTCTTTTGCTGCGAGGATGCAGAATTTGCCAGCTTGTGCCCTGTTGTGTCCTCACAGCTCTGATGTATTGTAGTGGTGAGGGCTGCTGCTCGTGCTGGAAGGTCATGGATTAGCAGCTGGAAAAGAAAAAAACAAACCTGAAGGAACTTTTCAGCTCATAAAGCTTTTATGAGCTGAAAAATGCTTGTGGGGGTGTTGTTTAACAGTGGTTGAGTGGATGCTGGAAACATAACTCCTGTCTGAATCTGGAGTAATTTGCACACCTGCGTTTTTTGGAGACATTTAAAAGTCTTTATTTAGTGAATATGTTTCAAAGTGCTTGTTGGACCCTGGGACTCACAGCAGCTCTGTCTGGTTTCTTGTCCCCTCTAGCTTTGAAGAGAACAAAATTGCAGGAACTTGTGCTTTGTAGGTGTGGAATTTTATGGAAAGAGGTTGCAAACCTTTGTGTTTCAACATGTAATTCTCTGACATGCATATTTCTGTCTTAGTAGTGTGAGAGGGCATGTGAAATTTGAATGAAATGCAGAATGGTAATGAGTCATAGTCATAAACCTTAACAAAGGAGGCAGAATAGAGTCTTTTCAGGTCCATCTTAGGCCTTGCCTTAAAATTCATTTAATCCTGTTGTCTTCACGGCTCCTTCTGGAGGGCTGTCAAAGATCGTCATGGCTCTCTTTAAGCCTGATTCTAATATCTAGCCTGAATTGGTGCTTGGCCAGTTTATACTCGTGTTTATTCTTGCCAGCATTGTCTTTAGCTTGAATAGGTCTTTTTTCTTCCTGACACTTATCCCTTGATACTTTTATTTCCCTGCTCAGTCACAGAGAATGACCATGTCCCCTTTTTCAGCCCTCGTTTTGGTGACTTCTGAGGGGGGTGTGTGCGTGGGAGAGTGGGAATGTGCTGGTGCCATGCAGGGAGGGGAGATGCTGGCTCTGCCCCGGGGCTGGGGGTGTTGGGATGACCAGAGCAGAGGAGGGACAGGAGCAGCAAGCCTCACACTGCCTCTTCCAGGCAGAACCTCACTTGCAAGAGAGATAACCTAAAAGCTTCCAGCATCCTTCTTCATCTGTACCCACATTGGCTTGCATCCCTCTTCATCTGTACCCACACTGCTCTCCTTTAAGAAGCTTTATTTGTGCTCACTGGCAAATAATCTCTCTGGACACCATTATTTGTGGTATATGCACACTAGGTGCAATTCTTGGTATGCCTTTCAAAAAGTGCACGTGCTAATTATTGTGTTAGAGAGACTTCTGCTGAAGGGGGAAGAGACTTTGTCTTTCGTGTGCTGAAATCACCATTTGTTTTTCCCCAAATGAAGGGTATATGCTACTGAAGGCTATGGTTTCTCTACAGGACCTATTTCAAACCAAGCTTTACTGTAAGGAAAGATGCTGTCTTGCAGCTAGACTGACCCGAATTCATTTCTGGTGGGATCTTGAAGCAATAAGATTGGCCTCGCATGGGCAGGACCAATTTCCCACCTTATTAAATGCAAAATCTCCTATTTTTTTTTTTTTTTTTTTAAATGGAGGGCAGGTTTTGTCTCCTTATTAGGTGTTATGTTCTAAAGTTCATTTCCCAGGGAAGGAGGTCTGACTGAAGTAATTTTCATGTCCTGAAGGACCAGACTCTCTGTGTTATTCATAAAACCTGCTGTAGAGACGGCCACGTTCTTCCTGTGCCTCGAGTAACTGAAGTGTTAAACACTGAGTAACGTGGCCAGACCCTGATATCATCTTCCCCTCGTGTAATTACACCACAGTAATTCCAATGAGCTGATTGAGAGCAGAACTGTTGGGATGTGGGGATAGTAGGCATCAGAATGTCTTCATAACACTTTGCACCTTCCGGGTCATTCTATAATTAGGTGATTGTTTTTCTTCAGAACACATTTGAGTTCAATCCAAACTGGTAGATTTGTTGTTTAATTAAACCAGTTGGGGTTTTTCTATATTAGAATACAATTTTTTTTTTTTCTGAGGATATGGAGGGCTTTTTAAAATAGGTTATACACCATCCCATATAAATTGTATTTAAAATGGAACAGCAGTGATGCCCTGTATGAAAGCAAAACCAAATAACCAAGTAATTTTAATAAATTTAAGCTTTCTTTTTGTGCACTTCTCCTTTTCTCAAAACAAAGGAAAAGAAAAAAAAACCACCCCCACCAGCCCCATATCCAACAGAGCTGAAACTTGATACTTAGAAAGTTTCACAAGAAGCTAAAACTGAATTAACAAATGGTCTTTAGGCCACTATTGCTGGCTCTTCCTGAAGAAAGACTTATTATAGAACAATAATTTCTTTTTCCACATTCCTTTCTAGACTTCCATAGATACAAGGAACAGTGCCCTCACATTAAATACTGTTCAGAGGATGCCTACACATTCCCTGCTGTTTTTGCATTGTATCCAAGGAGACGTCTCAGATCTAGACACAGGGATTACACATTTCCAGCTTTCTTATAGCTCTTTGTTTATTCATGAGAGAAATGAAGGAATTTTATTCATAGGTACAATGTATTTTTTCATACTTCTGTTGTGAAGAACAGGAATCCTTTTAGAGGTTCTGTTTACGTGTGGAGAAAGCTTTAAGAAATCCTAATGCAGAAAAGATGAGCTGTCTTTTACATGGTGATGCAATATGACTTAATTTTTTTGGGGAAAGTGGTTTTCTGTACCAAAATTTTCTGAATGTGTCCAGATTATGACTTTCTTAGTATAGAGTTTTCAGTGGTCTTGTTTTTGCAGTCGTTTTTGCACATTTTCAGTTTAATGATTGGATTAATCCTCGCTAATCCAGCCAGTCTTTTAAAATCTTCCTCATTTTTTGAAGTGATTAAGTGATAAATTTGATCAATAATATACAAAATACCCATTGATGTCTCTCAGAATATTTTCCTGCCACAAGTGAGGATGGGTGCAGGGTGGCTGCTGCATATTTTGTGCTGTCTTTGGGAACATGTTGCTGAGGTTATCAATCTTTCTTTATGGAGTCTTTTTTTTTTTTCTTCCAAGCTGCTCAGTGCATTAGGACTTTTCTGACGAGTCTTGTATTACTGCTTTCCTTAAATGAGGAGAATTCGGGATGAAAACTTTCTACTTCCTGAGGAGGAGAAAGGATTTGGAATTTTATTTCTTGTCGGGAGTGTCTTCCAGTAGTCCCTGCCTGCCTTGGTATTACCTCTGCTGCACTTCATTACCTCTACGATACCCATCATTAGCTCAAAGACTGCACAAGAAACATTAATTTTTAACTTTAAACCATACTCTTGGATTTTACACGTAGCACCTCATCAAGCAGGAGTCCCATAGTTTCAGTGGGAGGTTTTTTGGCATTAGAAAAAGAATTTCCACATATTTGATGTAATTTTTTTTTGTTTGTTTTTGCCAAAATAGCAGCAAAGAATGTGCCTATATGTACACAGAGTAGCACTGAGATTTTTGATTGTATTTCATTGTGGGATTTTTTTCTAAACCATTGCTTTTCTTTTCTTGAATGTGGTAAGTAAAATGATTCTGGGCTTACTTATATATTCACTACTCTGGCTTGTAGTGAATTTCCAGTCACATGTCTAGTTAAATACTGAACATTAGAAGCAAAATTCATTAGTCCTTGGGAAATGCTGTGGAAACTTGGTCCAACTGACAGGACCAAGGATTAACCCAAAATATTCTTCAGACATGTATTTGTTCACACCTTAATTGAATTGGCTTCTTGACCTATACATATATGATTTTAATTTTTTTTTTCAGTTTATTCTGACCACATACCAAGTAAGGTGTGAACTAATTCTGCACCCATATCACCTTGTTAGAATAGTTTGTGGCAGCAGTTTATAGCCAAAAAATATGTCTCCCTCTGCTGATTTTCAGTGGTGCGGTAAGGTTACCACAGGAAGGCATCTATTTTTAGCTGTAGTTGGTTTAAAACCTTTTTTCTCAAGTACTGTCCAAGAGAAATGTCTTTTCCAAAAAAACTCCAAGTGTTTCTAGAAACAAACTAATATTTTTCCAGAACAAATGTTCCAGTTTTGCCAGGGAAAAACAAAACAAAACAAGACAGAAAAGAAAGCTGAGATGAAAAAAGTTCTTGAAAGAAAAAATTATGTGATTCTACGGTTAAACAAGCACTCATGTTCTGTATGCACTATTTGAAGTTGTGTGTGATAGAGAGACACATTTCATTTCTGTCACTCCAGCTGCAGCAGAGGAGTGTTTACAGGCTTAAGCTGATTTAACTGAGAATCTCTGGTTTATCCCTAGGCTGCTTTGGGTGTTTTATAACCAAAATAATTTTATTTATTAACCCCTGTAGATAAGTTTAAAGAATTTTTAACTTTTTTTTTTTTTTTTAACAAGTAAGGGATGATACTGAGAATAACCCATTAAAGCTGCAACTGCAGAATCCACTCTGTATCTTCTGAGTTATATTTGCAAAGCACAAAACTCAGATGGATGTGCAAAAATCCTTATGCCACGTATGTCAATATTTATGTACGTAATCACTCAAAGTATATATTCATATTTGCTTTTAAGTTCCAAAGGTACTGCAGTAACTTGAGTTATCACTGCCACTTCTGTAGCAACTCAAGTGATTATACACATGCAGATGGGTGCAGGACAAGGGTGATTTGTCCTACAATGGACTATTCCAACAAAGCTTTAATCATATTTCAATGAAGAAAAATGAAACTTTAAAAAATTATTTACCTTGAGAAAAAGATTGTGTGTTGCCACATGACTAATAGCTCAAAATAATGCCCCAAAAGAGCAGAGACTGCAGCCAAAGAATGTGATTTTGGATGCTGACTGCACGACCGGGGTCTTGTGCAGGCATTAAGTTAAAAGTGTGCTTATGAGGGGCTTGAAAAAATGCTTGAGAAATAGTAGGACATAGAATGCCAGAAAATCATCGTGATAAATGGAATAAACTTCTTCAGATATCTGTAAAAAGGGCAGTTTGGGGTAGAGCAGGTGGGGTAATTGTCATCATAGCTTCAGTTCTTAGAAAAACAAGACATTTTGTATGCTCCTTCCTTCCTTCCTTCCTTCCTTCCTTCCTTCCTTCCTTCCTTCCTTCCTTCCTTCCTTCCTTCCTTCCTTCCTTCCTTCCTTCCTTCCTTCCTTCCTTCCTTCCTTCCTTCCTTCCTTCCTTCCTTCCTTCCTTCCTTCCTTCCTTCCTTCCCTCCCTCCCTCACTCCCTCCCTCACTCCCTCACTCCCTCACTCCCTCACTCCCTCCCTCACTCCCTCACTCCCTCCCTCCCTTCCTTCCCTTCCTTCCCTTCCTTCCCTTCCTTCCCTTCTTTTCGTTCCTTCTTTTCCTTCTTTTCCATCTTTTCTTTCCTTCTTTTCCTTCCTTCCCTTCCTTCCCTCTTTCTCTCCTCTCATAAAGGTGCAGTCACTAATACCAACACTCCTGTCTGTTTTAGAGCTTGAGCTGCAAACTATTTTCTGGCTTTATTTTTGCCACATAAAATTCCTCTCGTGAGACAAATCAAGAAAGTAAAATTTAGTACATGCCTAGTATGTAAACCAACCTTTATTACTCATAAAATAATATGATGTCAACCTATTTTTTTTCCCAAACTGCCACATTAAGGAGTATCCTGTAAGCTTTTTCCTAAAGCCAAATGGTTTTGGTATTACTGGAAAAAGGGCGAGGGGAAGGAATATTCCTTACAGCTCTGAGCAGCCACAGGAGCAGTCAAAGGGTATGCATATGCTTTGAGATTCTAAGTGTACTATTCTGACTTTTGCCCAAATTTATGTTGTGCTAAGTAAATTTTTGACTCTTCTTGGAGGGGACATTCTCTCTCCATATTGGTAGGGCCAGAACTGGTTCTTTCTTGTGCCATCTGTGTCATGGCAGAAGCATTTGAGGTTCTCCCAGTTGGCAGGATGTAAATGTAACGAAGGGATGGTGGTGAAGTGGGGCAGGAAAGCCCAAAATTCATTGCTATCTCAGCGTTTCCACCTCAGTCGTGGAACATCACACATGAAGTAAAGGATGAAATCATTCTGGTGTGCAGTTGCTCTTTCCCAGTCAGCTCTCCCTGCAGAGTTGGACTTCTCTCTACACACACCCAGACACACCAGCTAAGTCAGATACAGTCTGACTCCTTGCTTTGTTTTGGATTCCATCTGGAGAAAAATGATTTATTGCACGGCAGTTGTTTGGGTTTGGGTTGTTTAGCCCTGCAGAGCTTCAGAATTACCTTCTCCGTAGGCAGCAAGTGAAATGTTGTCATTGGAAGGATGCTCACGTCCAGGACTGCTCAGGAGGAGGCACCACGGGCTGGAGTCGTGTTTTGTTAGTGACATATTGGAGCAGAAAGGAAGTGGGAATGACTGCCCTCAGAATGTTGCATGACAAACATCCAGGCATTACCCAGGGAGCTGTATCCTGCCCGTGCTGGGGCTCAGCCTTGACACGGCAAAGCTGCCATTTTTAACAACTTGACATTTCGCTCAGTCTGCTTCTTTTTAACAAATTTATTGTTGGGTGGGGAAGATGAACAAAGGAAACGCCGGGGATTGCCAGAGGGCTCCACGATATGCTTTCACAATAAAACAGTTCCTTTCTTTCTGACATGGTTTCTGCATCATCCTGGCTGTTGCTTTAGAGTTTGGCAGGGCTGAGTGAGCCCAGAGCCCTGTGCAGAACAGATGTCCACCGAAGTGACATCCACTTTCCACAGGTGCCTCTGGCCGTGGCCAACAGCTCCAGCCTGGGGTCCTGGCGTGGCCGTAAAAGGGCTGCAGGGCAGGAACGTGCCAGAAATTGATACTTGTGGATTTTGCGTGAAAAAACCCAAATATGGTAAAGCAGTCCGACTGGATAAGTGAATTTCGGTAGGCAAGACTGACCACCCACCTTGAATTACTTTCAACTCCTACCCAGCCAGCTGGGCAAAAGTCACTCCTTACAATTACTTTCTTCCAGAAGTTTACTTGAGTCGTTGAGACCTTTATGTAAGGTAAATTTATATATATATATATAT
>VWPU01003185.1:0-46450 GCA_013398955.1 Callaeas wilsoni
TTCCCTCCCCCTTTCCCTCCCCCAAGAGCATTATCCAAAAGAGAGTTTAGCCTAACAAATAGTGTGATTGAAGGCCCAGTTGATTTCCTTTAGAATGCTAGAAGTACAGGATTGCTACGGTTGGAAAAGATTTCAAAGATAGTGTATCAAGTCCAGCCACTAACCTGGCACTACCATAAATGAATCACCACAAAAATAGATCCCCAAATACCACATCCACAAGTTTTTTGAACACTTCCAGTAATGGTGATTCCACCACTTTCCTGGGTAGTCTGTTCTAATGCCAGACTTCCCCTTCAGTGAAGACATTTTTCCTCATAGCCACTTTAAATTTCCTCTGGTGCAATCTGAGGCTGTTTCCTTTGGTTCTGATGCTTGGAGACCAAGCCCTACTTTGCTACACCCTCCTTTCAGGCAGTTGTACAGAGTGATAAGATGGCCTCTGAGCCTCCTTTTCTCCACACTAAACAATCCCAGCTCCCTCAGCCACTCTTCCTAGGACTTGTGCTCTAGACCCTTCAGCACCTCCACTGCCATTCTTTGGACACACTCCAGCACCTCAATGTCAGCATTGTAAATACTCCAAGTGGTTACCAAAAATGCTTGCAAACCAAATTGCAAAAGTTAAAAGAATATATTCAATGAGATTCCTGACCAGGTCTTTCTATTACTTTTTTGGTACCATCAGTACATGCTCCTTAGCTGTGTCTATTATCTTTAATGATACAGTCATTATAGATATGCCAATTAAATAGCATTATTTCAGTTACTGAAATTGATATGTTGTTCCATTGTGATTTTTGTTAAGTGTGCATAAAGATGTTTAGATCTCTAAATGCTGAAGTCAGTTCAGCTTCCCATGATGCTTAGCATTTTCAAAAAAAGTTTCTTTGCTTTTACTGAAAAATGGACTGCTTGACATAAGCTTACATGTTTGTTCTATTTCCTAATATTCTTATGTTCCTCTGAACCAAACTTTTGCTTGGCCTTACATAGTTTTTGAGTTTTTTACGTGTATGATTCCTCATCTAGTTTATTGATAAAGGTCTGAAATGACAATAGATATCACTATATCACTCTAGTAGTGTATGTGTAGTAGCATGGGCAACTTCATATCTAATTTCTTACTCTTAGGAAATATGGTCAGATGGTATTATTTCTTGTTTTGTGGTTTCTAGATGATCTATCTTTGTTATTAGAATAAGCCAAATTATTTACAGAAAGTTCTGAAATTTCTGCAAAAACTACTCAAAGGTAATAGTTTTGAAAGTTGAAATATGTTATGCATATATCATCTCTAAGTTTCCAATGTTGGCTGAAAATCCTACAGGATTTT
Source organism: Callaeas wilsoni (assembly GCA_013398955.1). Taxonomy (NCBI): domain Eukaryota; kingdom Metazoa; phylum Chordata; class Aves; order Passeriformes; family Callaeidae; genus Callaeas; species Callaeas wilsoni. The sequence goes on from VWPU01003185.1 coordinate 1,337, forward strand.
CTAGTTTGTCCCACAAATGTCGGTGTGTCTTAGGTGTTCCAGAATTGTATTCATTAATCTTAGTCTTCTTTCAGTGATAAAGTGTCCAGGGAAAACTTGTGGATCTTAGGATCCCTCCTAAAAACTTTTAAAAGGTTAGATGTGGCAGTTTACCAAACAGAGCAATACAGATCAACAGAAGAATCTGTATCCCCGTCTAAAGCCTGTTTTTACATTGTGATGATATTTTTCCCTTTGATAGGCAGTCTCTAAAAATCCATGGTGTGACAACTTGGTCTGCCAGGCTTGTTCTTCTGTAATTCTGTTGCCTAATCCAGTATGTTTTTCATCTCTTCTAAATGTAGGTAGTGTCAAGCCTCTATTGGTCTGTCTTTGGTCTGTCTCTGTTCTTAATCCAGAACAATTTCCAGGAGCAACTTTCCATCTGATCTTGTTGCTGAGATGAGGAGCTCCGTTATTCTGCTAGTCTAGATTTCTTTTTAACTAATGCCTATGATTTTTTTGAGTATTTCTCACATAACTCTCTTACATTAGGTTGATCTTCAAAAAAACTAAGCAGCTTGCTGAAATATTAATGCATATTTTGGCTTGCTCCTTTCTCCCTCTATTTTATTTTTGTCATTTTAAGTTAAGCAGAGCCTTTCTTGCTGATTTTTTTTAATACGCTCTTTCTTAGTGACAGATAACTTGTCTTTTCAGGAAAAAATGCAATTCTTGTGTAGAACTGATCTCCTCTGAGACACCTTCCCTGTCTGGAAAGTAGTAAATATGTCAGAAACCTTAATCATTATTTCTAGGAAAATCCATTGTTCTTCAAAGATTGTCATAGAGTTTGTTGGACAGTGATTAGTGTGCAGCGGCTTGCTAAAGAATTACGTATAGTGCAAGGGAGTTGATCAACATATATCCTTAGGGAAAGAAGACATTACTGGAGACTGTTCATAATACCACTGTTAAATATAAATTAAAGATCCCATTGTGGAAGCAAAATTGTTGTATAAATATAACATCTAGTGAAGCACTTAACAAGTGTGTGGTAAAAGGCTTGAAAACAATATCATTATGTGACACATCAGTCTGTGGCTAAAGTCTACTACAAAAATTAATTTTTCAGTTCTCTGTAGTTGATTCTGTAATGTCTTGTTTAGCCAATCCTTTTTACTTACTTGGTTTGGATTTTAAACTTCCATTTACTGTTGACTGATTCTCCTTGAATTTCCTCTGGGCTCAATTACTTCCACATTGAGACATACATGCTGTGTTTTATACTAGTTTACAACACAATTTAAATTTCCTTTGTCTGTGGGATACATGTTGATGTAAGTAACACCTTCAATCTTGCTGTTTAACTATATTTTTTTCCTTTGTCTTCCTGCTTCCTGTGGTGTGAGAAACAATGGGAAAGGGAACTTAGTGGCATGGTAAGTTGGTGAACTAGTCTTTCACCACTGAAGAATTAATTCTAGGATTCAGATGCAATTAAATATGGACATCTCATTTCTTAAGCTATGTTAGAGGAAAATGGTTCTAAAATTTTGGATGCTGCATGTCAACAGCTTGAAATACAGGAAAGATGGTCTGTGTAAAAAGGCTTTGGTATTGATAGCTGAGAGTTACTGTTAGTCATAGCTTGTTCTTGTGGCAGGACTCAGTTAGAAACTTTTCATTAGTTACAATTAAAACTTTTGTCTTCTCTACCTCCTGGTTGTCTCCATTTAGAAAGTAAACTATTGAAAAGCGATTGCTTGTGAGATTTTTAAATCCATAATGGTTATGATTTCAGTTGTGAATGTGAGTAGCAGAACGTGCTCTCTGTTTTAGCTGCCTAATGCTCCATACCATGTGTGTTTTATACTCACATACATGTGTTCATATGCATTTTTAAACATATATGAAGCACTTTTAAAAGGACTGCTAGTAGCTGGTGTCCTGTGTACTCAAATTACTGTGGGGTAGCATTTGTGCTAATACTGCATTTTGTCATTCCTTGCCACTGTAAGATTGATTTGAAATTTATATTTCGTTGGAAAAAGGTCTGGTAATAGAAGAACCGTTTTGTCTTTTTGTTTTGGTTTGGGGTTTTCTGTTTGTTTGGGTTTTTTTGTTTGCTTGTTTCTGGTTTGTTTTTGTTTGGTTTGTTTTTGTTTGTTTTTGTTTGTTTTTTTTTAAGCTTGACATTTTCAGTGTTGTAGCTGTTTTATACTCTGGATTTTATGTACTTTATCAATTTTAAATGTACTTCTTTGTATGAATATGAAGTCTTACTGCTTTCACTTTAGCTCCTTAACTCCTCACTTTCTTCACTGTAGTCTGAATTATTTCTTGGCTTCCTTTCAATTTACTGTATTCAGCTAAGTAATAACTTCTGGGTTTTTTTAATAGGGTTTCTGATCCAAATTGATACACTTTTGGATAGAATTTAGTAGATTAATTTTGGGCTAATGTGAATGGCATGTAACACCTTATTTGTATTCTCACTTTGATATTTCTGATTTTTCTTTTCTAGTGCATTCCCTTTTGGCCTGAAAATGATGCCAACAAACTGCTTGTTAGAGTTGAAAATTCTGATCTCCCTCCAAAGAAGATAAATTTTGATCAGCAAGAAAACTGTCTTTTACTGCATTTGGACAATAAGGTAACATGTTGCCTTCCATGTTTACGTGTTAGGTAAAACAGCATAAATCACTTTTTCACTTTCATTCTCAAAACTTTGTTTTCCCATGCAATCAAGTATTGCAAAACCTTAGCTGAGGAAAAGATTATGTTTATGCAAATGAATTCTCACGCTCTCTATGTGTGTACAAACAGATATAAGTAGGTATTCTGTTTCAAGTACTTCTCTGGGAAGCAGGTCTACAGGAGCTAAAACACAGATTATTTTGCAAGTATTCTTTGTGAGAAGTATTAATATTAGTTCTAAAGTAACACTGAATTGCTTTGAAAAGTAATTTGGACTCCACTAAATTTACTTGTATGTTGCAGGTAGTCTCATCTAGCATTAGTTTTTAAGTAGGTAAGTGGCTTTTGTAGTATAATGTTCTTGAGGGCACGAATATGTATGCTTATAATAAGGAAGATTACTCTACTACCAGCCTAACTTTTCACAGTAGAGAACTCCTGCATAGTTTTAATTACTAAGTGTAATACCTGCTACCTAGTATTTAGATCAAGGAAATATTTTGAATATATGGTAAAATGGCTAGTTTTACTGTATGATACTTTTATTTTGTTATGAGAGGAAAAGGTTTTCAAAATATTTAAATCGTATTTGCTTTGCTGGAAATCCATTCCACTGTTATTTACTTTGTAATTTTTACAACTGGTAGCTTGGAGGAATTGCCGTGGATGTTAATCTGACTGAACATTCTACAGTGATTACATTTTCTAATTACCATGATGGTGCAGCTCCATTTCTGTTGATAAACCATACCAAAGAGGAAATTATTGAGTACGGACAAAGGTATGTATGAAGAGGTTTAGTTCGGATGTTTGCATGGAGACATGTGAACTGTAATTTTGTATATTGTAAGCAAGCCTCCTTTAGCAGACACCTGTCTCTCAAACCGAGGCAAACACATTTGTCTGAAAATGTTGATCACAAGAGGGGGAAGAAAATGAGCATATAAAATCTACTGCACATACTTTATTTTTTCAGTATATGTATGTATTTTAAACTACAAAGCCTAGTTCTTATTACTGTTCTGAGAGTGTATTTGTGCATGTTTTTTCATGCATAATGTTATTTGTGTTCTGTTTTCATTACTTGAAAATATAATTAGTATTCTTGTTGAAATGCTAGAATACAAAGGTCATTGACACAACATTGACATTTGAATTTAAAATTACTTTGTTCTAGCTCCCTTGGTGAATTGGAAGACTGCCTTCAGCCAAATAAGGCAGTATTGTATACTTGGGCAGATCCAACAGGATCTAGGAAGTTAAAATGGAGATGTGGAAATAGAACTGAGGAACTTGCCCCAAAAGAGGTATGTTTTTTATAAAAATCTCCTTTTAATGGTGTCTGATTTTATATTTATACATTCATTTATCAGTGTATGCATGACACTTCGTATTTAGTGAGTATGATCAGCAGTCTCATATGAGTTCCAAACACAGAACAGTAACAACACTTTATTTGCCAGAGCTTGTGCCAGTAAGCAGTCTTCAGCTGAAAAGTGTCAGTGTGTGTGGTGAGAGGCTGTTGTAAAACTTTGTAATTACTGTTCTTCCTGTACCTTAAAAAAATGTCTTCTGTTGTTGTGTTGAGAAGACTTTTGCATTTTTTTGTGGAGTAGAATGATTAAGGGAGTTGTAAAAACTTTTCCTCTCATTTGTAGGACAAAATGGAAATACTCAGTGTGGATTCTAGAAAAGCGGTCTATTTAATGTCATTTTATGAAGGTTTGCAGCGTATTGTCCTGATCACTGAAGATGAGAATGTATTTAAATTGACATATGAAAGTGTAAAAGCAGAACTAGCGGAACAGGAAATTGTTCTGTCTTTGCAAGATGTTGGAATTTCATTGGTTAATAATTATACAAAACAAGAAGTGTCCTACATTGGAATTACAAGGTAACTTACGTTTTGTGCAACAATCTAAAATGTTTAACTTCAGTTATTTTCATTCTGTGAATTTCATTTTGGCTTGCGATGAAAGAGGAAAAAGGGGCCTGGGTTAATACTATTCAAACCTAATCACTATATTTTCCTGCTGTCAAGAGAAATGTTTTCACTGTGTTTTGTACTAATGCATATACTAACTGTATTTAGATGTATGTGGTTTTGGAACATGTTTTCATAACTGTGTGGCAGACTTCCCAATACACTGAACAGAAAGTATTTCCTGTCCATGTAGTTTGAGAAGTGATAATAGAGTTTTAAGGAGTAAGGTCTGTGGATAGTTTGTGTCACTGGGTTTTGTTATCTTCACTACAGTAACAGCTGAATTCTGTGTTGGGAATTTTGGTGCAAAGGCTTGTAGTTTCTTTCAGTTTTGGTTGATTAATTATAGTGAGATCCAGGGCTCTACTGCTTGGGTTTCCTACTATAACATTTCAGAGGGAATCAGAAAAGAAATTATGTAATGCTTTGGAAATTCATGCTGTCGTATATTTGAACAGGGACTCTTTAGAATCATCAAGGGACACTTGAATAATAATTGCTATCATCCACACACTTCTGTGTAATCACAGTTAGGAGGCTGACAAAGTGAGGGTTGTTTTTTCTGGGTTAATTCTTTGCACTGTACCGAAAAAGAAACGAGCATAAACTTCACGTACACATAGGCTTCAAGTAGTCACATCCGTTGTTTACTAAGAAAGTTCCAGTCCTTGCCCTCACCTGAGAAACTGCTCTGATGTTTAGACAGTGCAAACGCTCCATTAAAAGTGGCAGCTAATTGCCCAGATTCACAGTAGTGCTGAGATTTCACTAAACTGGTTTTTCTTTGAAAGCAATCATCCATAGTCATTAGTCTAGCAGTGCTTATAGTTAGTTTTGTTTTCTTGTCAAACCCTGATGAGATGTCAAACTCCTGGAAAATAGGTAGCAGTACTGTTGAAATTGGCTTCCTTTTTTTAGGAGCAACAGAAACAACCCAAAAACAAAATGATGGAAAGAAAAAAAAAGGGGGGAAACTCTCAGCAAGCAAGATAGTACTCTTCTTTGTAGTTGCTTTTTGTTGTTTGAACTTTAGCTCAAACTGGTTTTTTCTGCCATTCATGTGTCCTAACACAGACACAGATGTAGCTAAAGAGATTAGGTGGCTGTGTCTGGAAAGCTACATATTTGTAGGCTGTAGAGTAATTTGTGGAAAGAAGTACCTTCTACCTGCCTGATAGTGTTGGTTTGCCCTATTTTGTGCCTTAATTTTGATTATAAGGTGAAATCAGGCACAGAGCTTCTCACAGAAGCAGTGGAAAAAAGTCTGATGTCCTTTATGGTTGATTAATTATTTGCATTCATAAAACTGACAGAAGAAAAGATAACATTAAAAAAAAAAAAAAACAAGCAAGAAAATCCCAAAAATCCCACCATGAAATCAGTAGAGGAAACATGTAAAAAAATCACCACCTATTGGTTTTAGATGGAAAGACTAAATAAACAGGCTGTCAAAAATAAGACTCAGTGCAGGAGGCATTTTGTCTTGACTTGAACTTTTCAATTTGTATTAAATTCAAAATGCCAAAATAAATGCAGGAGTATAAGCAGAAAACTACATTGAGATTGTAGAACAATGGATGGCAGTACTGTTGAAACTGAGCTTCCTTGAGTATCACTACATACCCCTCCTGATCAAAGTGGGGAGTTACACAGACTTGTTAACTTTTTTTTTCCCCTATCATATTGGAGAGACTGGCTTCTGCTTAGTACCAAAAAGGCAGTGCATGATTTGGGTCACTTCTGTTTGCTACAGTAGTGCTTTATGTTGTGGTTTCTCATTCCCTAGTTAAAACCTATTAAAAGTCACACTAAAGTAGGTGTGTTTTTGAAGACTTTTTTTCTAAAAGCTTATCCTTCTCTTTTGGTTCTTTGTTTTATTTTCAAAGTTCTGATGTGGTGTGGGAGACAAAACCCAAGAAGAAGTCAAGATGGAGACCAATGAGTGTTAAGCAAATTGATAAATTAGAACAAGAATTCAAAGATTACAGTGAGCTAAGTCCTTCGGAAAATAAGATTATTGAGTTGGAATCGAATGTTTTGGTAATACCGATAGCTCTCTAATTCTATTGCTTATATGTATGCACTATAAAAAGATAATATGTCAATTTTGGTGCCTTTGATAAAACTTTTGGTAAAATTTGAGATGATTGATTTACCTACACCACTTGAAAACACTTCTTTATCTCTGTATTTTAAAAAATGCAGGAAAAATTCCACAAACTTTTGATATCTTGCTACAGACTTTTTGTTGTTAGTGCCTAACTTTTAAATTGAGAAGTAACATTTTTGGAGATCATGGTACTAAATATGCATAAAACTACAGTAAGGAAGGTTAGCATTTGATTCATGTATTATACCAGTAAATGTGTTAGTTTGGGGTTGGTTTGTTTGTTTTAGCCTGAAATCTTGTATTTTTAAAATGGCTTGTTGTGGAATGATTCAGCTGTCATTCAGCCACATACAATTGAAAAAGAAACATCAGAAATTGTTCCTGAATGTAGAAGCACATTATGCTCCAAATGCTCAGTCCTTGTCTATGGATAAATTCTAGACACACCTTAGAAATGTGCTGTAGGAAAATAAACATTGGATAGATAAATGATCCAATTTTTATCTCAGTCATAGTCCTTTACACTGTTCAGCTTTTCCTCTAGATAGCTATGTATTAAATGATAATAACCCCCAAATAATGCACTATTTTGTAGTTTTATTTCTATTCAAATTTATGGCAAAATTTGTTTGCCTTAAAAAAAGGAAAATGACATCTAACTTAAAAGCTGCAGAACTTTTACTGCTGAGCTTTACAATATTGGTGAACAATGTAAATTTTTAAGTGTATTATATAAAGTAGGATTTTAAAACACTCAGCATACTAAATTTTCTTTGATGATGCAATAGGTATGTTTAACTCCTAATGGAATGAACATGAAAATTCAACAGCCAAATGAGATTCCTATCAGAAGAAATTATCTGCCAGCTTTAAAAGTGGAATACAGTTCCTCTGCACATCAGAAGTCTTTCAGAATTCAAATTTACAGGATACAAGTGAGTCATGTCAAAAAGTAGTTGTTATTTATTCAGAAAAAACAACTTTTTTGGAAACTTGGGTTCATTTCTAGAATTGTTTGGATTTCTCATGTTTTCAATTTAATTGTAATCATTGGCTTTTACATCAGTACTTCTACTTAAGTGCTTCTTGGAAAAAAAGACAACTATGACTGTTAAGAAAAAAAATATTTGGCATTCATCTTACTTGCATTTTCTTGGAGCATTTCTGTATAACAAGCAAAAAGAGAGGTAAAGTTTCTTGTTTTGCCATGCCTAAGGTTTCAAAAACAAATCCTTGGCAAAACTTTTGTGGACCATTTATTACTACCAATTTAAACAAGCTTTTGAAAATTATTAGAATTGGATTATTACATTTTGAAAATAGATATATTTTAAGTACAGTAGTGACTTTTTTCCGCTTTTGGATTGGTGGAAGGCTACAGGTAATTATCATATCGCTAGAGTTTTTCCTGATTTTGAAATATTTCTCTACTGAAAAGCTAATGTGCTGCACCTTGTCCTGTCCTTACCCCTACTAGATACAAAACCAGATTCCTGGAGCCATATTTCCCTTTGTGTTCTATCCTATTAAACCTCCAAAGTCCATCACCTTGGATTCAGGTTTGTTCTAGTTTAACATAATCATTCCTTTTAAAACAACAAGATAACTTGCTTGTACTGAAGTTAACCATTTTATCAGATTTATCACTTTTATCAGGTGAAGTCCGCATGAGCTTTCTGACTATTGACAATACAAATAATAATGGTAGAAAAGTAAGGAAGCAGTTGCCTCTACAAAGAAGTTATATAGAAAACCATTTCAACAGTTAACTGTAAAAAAAAAAAGAAAATGTCTTTTATTTGTTATTATCATGCCTTGTAAGAGCATCTTTTTGGCACATTAATTCATTGATTTTGGGGAACATAAACGTGAAAGTTATATAAGCTTAAAATGAGGTTTTGAGTTCAGACCACAACTAAAATTTAATGCTGACTAATATATGAGAAGACTTGTCTGTTTGCAAGATAAGTCTTGTTAATTTTGATGGTAGTGAATCTGCTGCACTGTTTCTGTGCTACTCGCATTTGGAATTTTGGGGCAATGAGGATTCACTTGTCATCTTTAGTCTTCCACTATTTCCCTACTGTTCTAGTGTCATGCAATGCATTAGCTAGTAACCTATCTGAAGTAATCTTAACTAGTAAGAAAATAGATGTGCCTAAGCTTGAAGTTGTTAAGTAAGGCACCATTTACAATCTCTGCAGATGGCAAATTATATTTTGTATGGTTTTTGGGTAGCCTTCTCCATTGCTTGGCGCATAGAGCTCAGTGTCACTGTATTATGTGATGAACTGCAGTCTTTCATTAATTTTTTCACACCGAAGTCACTTGGAAAACCTATCAAAAGGGATTCTGGATTGAGACAAAGAATAGTGCTTGCAATTTTGTTCAGAAGCTAGTAGGATGTCAGTGTTCATTCTAAATATGACCAGTTTTAAGCTGCAGTGCATGAATCTGCAGAATTCTTTTTTGTTTGTTTAGTTTACATTTTTGTATCAGCCATTGGAAAATCTTATTCCATTGATAAGGAAATTACATAAATCTAATATTATATCAATATTAATTTGCTTTTAAGTGAAAGTGGTGCATTTTCAGTTAAATAGCATTTTGATGTTCCATTTCATTCTTGTCTTCCTATTACTTTCTGTTCCTGCTCTTTTCCCTGTCTTAGTTGTTTGCCAGTCATATCCATTATGTAATCCTGTTGTATGGGATTGAGAATACTGTGAATGTATATGACATTTTCATAAAAAAACTGTGAAGTTATGTTATATATAATATAACAATCTGTGCTGATCTCTTTTTATTTTACAACTTCATAGCACCAAAACCATTTACTGATGTCAGTATTGTCATGAGAACTGCAGGACACTCACAAATATCTCACATTAAGTAAGTATTTTGACATATTCCATCTCTATTGCTATTGGATATGTTTAATCAAGCTTTAAAATTAAAATTATTACAGAGGCAAACATAATGAAAGTTAATTTTAACACAAACTCAGTCTTGGAAACTCAGAGCACTTTAACAGAGATGAAAGCTCAGTGTCCTTTGTTGTCCACATAACTGAAGAGTAAAGCAAGGATTTTAGATGTCTTTTTAGTGCAGATTTTTAGTCATCTTTATTTAGAAAAAAAAAATCTATGTATAGTGGTGCTATATACAGTGTTAAATGCTGCTATGTGTTTAAAATCATTCTGGTTACTTGAAAATGTGTTTGTCTTATGCCTGTGTGGGAAGCCTTCTTTTCACCAGCAATGACGTATCCCTCAAAAAACCCAAAACAAACCAAAAAAGAAAACGAGCAACAAAATACAAGCACGCACACAACACACCCCCCTCAAAATTCCAAAACAAAAACCCACACCAAAAAAACCCACCAAAACTGGTACCTGAAGTTATGTAAGTGGTCTAAATACCCTGTACTAAGCTTTAAGTGTTACACGTTTTTGTAGAACACCTTAATAATTTTTTTTTTTCATGTGTAGGTATTTTAAGGTTCTGATTCAAGAGATGGATCTCAGATTAGATCTTGGCTTCCTGTATGCAGTTGGTGAATTCTTTACACAGACTGATGTGCCAAGTGACCAAGAGGTAGAAACCTTTTGTTGTTTGAAGATAAATAGATTTTAAATTTGTAATTATTCAACTTGTATTTAAAAAAAATTAACAATTATTTTCTGTGTCCATAGCAATGATTAATTGCTGTGTATCTGGGAATATTATCAAGCTATGAGGTTTTTAATTACTGCTGCCTGAGACAAATAGACTCTTTCTTTAGGCTCATCTTCTGTGCTATGCAAAGAAGGCTTTAAACCTTATGGTGCAGGGACAATGAGAGGATTTTGTACATAGGAGAGTATAAGTAGTATTACTCAATGTATTGTTTCAGTGACAAATGACTAGCAGTTTTATATACTCCAAATTTTGAAGAAACATCTTTTTTCAATGCATTTGCAGCTACAACTTTTCAAAAAAGATGTTGAATCTCTTCAAGAAGAACTGATGAGTGTGTCATCAATGGATACATCACAAATCAGCTTGTATGAATACTTCCATATCTCTCCAATTAAGGTACTCCTTTTTCACATTACAGACTGAGTTTGCTGTCTGAAAATTTTTTGTCTCGTGCAGGATAGTAGGCACTGGAAATAAAGATTGAAACAGCTGATTTTTAAAAAAAAAGTGCCAGGAAAGTATTTTCATTGTAACCACTAACTTACTATTGCATTCCTATGACTTTCTTTATGAGTAATTCTTTTCATTTTATTATTTAACAGTTCCTTGCAAAATGCTGTTGTTTGTGTGCACACAGCCTATTATGGATTGGAGAACGACATAATTTCTAAAAAACATACACAGCCAGGCAAGGAAATTATTGTGTAGCTGACATTATTACAACTGTGATAGGACTTTATAGACTCTGTTACAGTTCTTAAGAGAGTTTCCCATCTGTCTATAGGAAATAGATCAAAGAATGATTAGAGTTTCACCTCTTTGCGGTATCTTATGAGATGTTATAAATTATATTTAATAAGAAAAATTGCAGGGAGGAAACAGGATGGAATAAATGGGCTTTAGTAAAGGTTTTAGTAAAAGATTAGTCTTTAATGGTTATGAATTGAGTGATGATGCTGCAAGGTGAGCTGTGTGTCACTGAAATGAGCTATAGTTAAGCTCTGTTATAACATAATGAATGGTGTGTGATATTGTCTTCAGAAAATCAGAAACAGGCATAACTTCCTTTAATCTGATTTTGAAAACTGCTGGATAGATTTGTACCATTTTGTTCCACGAAAGAGCCATTTGAGAAATTTGCCTGAATGTTGTTCTGTTTTGATGTCTTTGAAACAAATGCTTTGGTTATTTCAGGTGTGCACAAGTAGGATTTTTTCTGTATGCATATTCCAGTAGTTATTTGGCACCTGCAAAACGTGTTAGTAATTACTTATTTTCAGCCTTTTATGTTACATTCTTGCTTGGACGGTATGCTGTGTTTTCATTTTCTGTCTGCTTTGATTTTGAGCATAACTTAGAGAAACGAAATGTTTTAAAAATGAGTACATAACCTAAATTATAGCTAAAAGAATCCGGAGACCTTCTCTGAAAAAATAAGTAAGCAGTTTCAAGTTCTCGTTTTCTTAAAGGTAGTTTAAGTTCTTCACTTCGGCTTTAAATGTCAATGGGCTTTTTGTGGCCTACATTGTGTATTCTGTTACAAAGTCAGTCTGGTTTCAGTCAGACTAGAAATGTCTTAACTCAATTTTGAAATCATCTAAAAGATCATAAAGATAGAAATATAGTACATCTAACAACTAACCATGTTATTTCCCAATCTCGTTTTTATCCTTCAGTTGCACTTGAGCTTTTCACTCAGTACAGGTGGAGAAGATAGTAACAAAGAAGAAAGAAAGAATGAATTGATACCATTTCAGTCCTTGAATCTCCTGCTAAAGAGTATAGGGGCCACCCTTACAGATGTACAAGATATTGTCTTCAAGTAAGTTAAAAATACAAATGTCAAAATCACTCACAAAGATTGTACCAGTATTACATATGTTAAGTTTTTTTTTGCTTTGCATAGTAAGGATTTACTTTTTCTCTCTTCCCTTTTTTTAGATTGGCATTCTTTGAGCTCAGGTATCACTTCTCTACTACACAGCAGCTCCAATCAGCAGTTATAAGGCATTATTCAAAACAGGTGAGAATAAGGAAATTTCAAGATTCCAATAAACTTATATTTTGGGAGTGCTACTGTGCACTTTGATTCTATGAAACTAAATAAAATTACTTTCATCCTTGTATCTATGTACAAAGGTTAAATAAATGGATACAAACCAATTACTCATTAATAGAATTTTATTGCCTTGCCAAGTGGCATGGATAACAAAGCAGCTTGCTGGAATAGATAGGGGAAGCAAACACGATGGAGCTGTGATAGAACGTGATTGGCATTAAAATACTAACACGTTTTCTTGGACATTAGTACTATGTGAATCATGGTTCCTTCTTGCCTTTTGTGTACTGTTGAAAGTCCTGTCATCCAGTGGAGAGACTCCAACAAAAATACTTTTGCATGAAAGAATTAGTCCTCTTCTATCCACCCATCATTAATAATAAGGGCTGAAATGCTTTTAAGTAGTAGTGTTTCCTGGTTAACGTAATACAGTTTACTCACCCATTTTCTCGTCTTTTTAGTACTACCTCTACTTTTCTGCACAGTTTTGAGGTTTTTATATTGAACTCATGTTTCTTTCACTGTTTTAATCTGAGATACTACAATGTTTGCCTTTGTTTTAGTGTAATTTTGGAAATATTTCCACTAATAGCTATTTTCATTTTAGGCTATTAAACAGATGTATGTTCTTATTCTTGGCCTTGATGTGTTGGGTAATCCATTTGGATTCATAAGAGGCTTGTCTGAAGGAGTAGAAGCTTTCTTCTATGAACCTTACCAGGTAATATTCTCTGCTGCCCTTTTACAAGTAGATAGATATGCATTGTATTGAAAATCTATATTGATACGTTTGTTTTTTTTTAATTTAGGTTTCAAATTTAAAATTTCAAGTGAAAATGCTTGGTAAACTCAAGTGAGATTAAAAAGGACGGAGAAGTCCATTTAACTGAACTGCGAAAAGGCCATTTCTTAAAGTTCATACCTTAAAAGAAATCCTTCTGTTCTCCTTAACATAAGCAGACTTCAGAGAATTAATTAGTATTCTAAAATTGTCTGTCTTTCTGTCACAGGAGCTTTTGTGGGTGCTTTCACACTTTATCACTCAGTGTCATCCTGTTGTTCTCTTTGTTACCTATAAATCCTAATAAAAATGTAAGGTTTAAAAATACATAATGCATACTGTTCAAAGCTCATCATGAACAATGCCCTTTTTTGCTCATAGGGAGCCATCCAGGGTCCTGAGGAATTTATAGAAGGAATGGCACTAGGACTTAAAGCACTGGTAGGGGGAGCTGTTGGTAAGTGTCAGCACTGTGATGGTACTTTGCCTAATAGTAAACAATAGAGGTGAGTGTTTGTAAATTGTATTGGAATTTTAATTTGGTTTGTATTCCAACAGGTGGATTAGCAGGAGCTGCCTCGAGAATCACAGGTGCTATGGCAAAAGGAGTAGCTGCAATAACTATGGATGAGGATTACCAGCAAAAAAGGAGAGAAGCCATGAATAAACAACCCACTGGTCTGAGAGAGGGTATCACTCGTGGTGGAAAAGGACTAATATCTGTAAGGAGGAAAACAAAAATTAACTAATTTCATGCAGGCAGGAGTAATAAGTGCTTGTTGTATTCACCAGAGAGTTGTTGGTTTTCAATTTTTTTTAGTTAGTTTTTTGTTAGTTTCTTAATTTTAATTTTGGTTTTGCAGGTATACAGCTACAATTGAGTGTTCGTTTTATAGAAAAATACAAGAGGGTAGAAAAGAAGAAGGTAGAAAGGTAGAAACTGTGAAGCAGGTGCCTCTCATTCTGTTAGCTTGCAGTGATTTCTAGAATAATCTCAATACATGTACTTTGAGGCTATTCACCAGTGAGGTAGAAAGAAAAATGTTAAAAATGAAAAGTACTATCTGGAAGCATATTTGTAATGTCTGTTTTGTTTATCTCGGTAGGGTTTTGTCAGTGGCATAACAGGAATAGTTACAAAACCAATAAGAGGTAAGTTTAGTCTTGATGCATAAACTGTACACAAGATGGTAAATTGTTGATATTTGATGACACATAGTAAATCAGAGTTATAAAACTGTCAAGATTTTATATTCCTACTGACTTACAGTTTAAATGTTGTTTACATGAACTTTGTGTGGAGACTACATAGTTGTATATCAAGTAAGATTTGTAATTAAATGGTAATAGAACTTGTTAAGATTTTAAGAAAAACTCTGTGATGTGGTTTATAATGATTTACTGCTTTTAATGCTTTCAGGAGCTCAGGAAGAAGGAGCAGCTGGTTTTTTCAAAGGTGTTGGAAAAGGCTTAGTGGGAGCAGTAGCTAGGCCCACTGGTGGAATCATAGATATGGCAAGCAGCACATTTCAGGGTATTAAAAAGTAAGTAGAATAAGTGTACAGAATACCATATGGCATGAAAGATTCAATAGTACTAGTAGTACCTTGTGTCTTTGTATCGCTTCTGTGTTATTTGCTTAACAAATAGTTGGCTCTTTAACAAATTACACGCTTGATACAATTTAAAAAACACAAACACAACTCTCAGGTATTTCTAGCATTACTGAAAAAACTAGTTTAAAAATCCCAGCGATCAGACTTCCTTCAATTGATGATTTTTAACTTCTACCCCAAATAAGCAGGAAAAAAAGGACTTCTCAGATGACTTCAAAGTTACTTTATATATTATTACTACTGTATGAGATGACTTCCAAGACCACTAGATTATGCCAGCCTCAGAACTATGTTAAGACTACATTTAAATTAATATTGTATAGTCTCACTTTAATAAATTCATTGCTGAACATTAGCTCACACTGTTATGTGCAATGAAGGAGGAGACAGTGTTTTGAAGAGGCACTTAGTAACTTTGAATACAATTGCTCAGTGGCCCTGTTCTTAGTGAGCTGGATCACTTCTGTTATCATAAGAGTGCCACTCTCTTTTGTTTTCCTGTTTAAGTTCTTTAACAGAGAAATGCAAGAAAAATATGAGAGTTAAAGTTGTATATGGTACAGTTGTCTTTAATTTTGAAGTTTTGAAATGCAGTAGACACTAATTAAGTATTTGCAAGCATGTGCTACTCTGTGCCATCTAATTTGATAATAGTGATTCTCCGAAATAGATTTCTCAGTCTATTGCTGTTTCTTGTAATGTCTGTTACTATGTAAAAGTGTATATATAGACAACAACAGTTGTTGTACGAGTACTTGAATTTATTTTGTATGCAAAATAATTTAGTTCCTTAGCTAAATATTACAGCTGAGTAGAGATATTGACATGTATCTTAAATTTTCTGCTTTGTCAGGGTTGCAGATTCATCAGAAGATGTGATAAGCCTGCGCCCACCTCGCTTCTTTGGTGAAGATGGAGTTATTAGACCTTACAGATTAAGAGATGGAACTGGAAGTCAAATGTTACAGGTGAAGAAAATGAAAGATAAATTTTTGACGTACATTTAAACTCATCTTACATAGAAATAAATACTTTAGAATTTCCCGGATCTTAAATTCCCATTCACTTCTTACCTAGTAACTCAGTAGTCAAGAAGTTTAATTTAATTTCTTAGGCGTGTAACCACATTGGGGATTTGGCTGTTGTGATACTACTTTTGAGGAAGACACCATAAAGTAAATCAGTGTATCTATAAAAGTTTGTGTAAGACACAGAGCATTCTGAAAAAAGAAAAAGGTTTATATGTGCAAATGAAAAGTTTTATGCCTTTGAATATTTCTTTTGTGAAAAGTTTTGATAAATACATAGGTTTTTCAGTAATTTTATAATACATAGCTTAAACAGTGACTTTTAAGTCTCAATTTTATGTAAAACAGCATTTTAAAGACACTTAGAAATAGTTGTATTTATGTCATTCTGAAACCATTGAAAGAATATAAACAGTTCTGAAGTGGAATACTGTTCGCAGGAAGTATATGCTGAACAGTACTTACTTTTTAATGATTCATCTGCCATTTAAGCAAATTTGACTCAAAAAATTCCCCTCAGAAAGGGGAATAATTTCAGTTGTGACGCACGCAGCTTACTGAGTTTCTGTTTTTTCCTTTTGTTAGAAATAAAATTTCCTTCTAGAAATGTTCAACCATAACAAATAAAGTAGTAATTAGTGATTGCATAAATTTAAACAGAATTTAAAAAATACACATGGAAGGATTCACAGCGTGCCATGAAAATGTCATACTGGAATAACCTTTCTGGAGAAGTAAATAAGAATGAAGTAGCCTTTGGAGAGCATTTTATGACTCATTTTGATTATTGCCACAGCTGTTTGTTCCATGTTGAGTTCCACTCTTGTTCCTGTTTCTCCTGCATTTCATTATTTTCCTTCATTTCAATATTTCATTATTGTCATTCATTTTCTGGTAGAAGAGGATTGACCTATTGGGGGCACCTTAGCTGTGTTCATTGTTCCATTCACTGGTGATTTAGTTCAGCAGACTGTGAAAGTGCTTTGATAATAAATAGTATGCCTGTACCTTTCTTCTAATGAGATGGCTTTAACTTGTGCTCTCCAATTTATAACTGGAGTTATAAAGCCTTAACTAGAGAATAGTTAGAAGCCACTACTGATGAACAGCATAAATTTGTTACGAATCTTAATCCTCTTTTTGTTAAGAAAATAAATTTTAAAACACACCCTTTTCTGTTTTAAAATATATTGCTAAAACAAATGCTAACAAACAAAGTCAGCTCTAATGAGCTGACTTTACATTGCTTTTGCTTCTTAGATTTGTACATTTTTGTATTTTGGGTTTTTTTTCTGAGAAACCTCTACAAAAATCTGCTATGTAACATGTAATTCTAATTTTTCTGTTATTGTATGGCCAAGTACAGTACCTTCCATTATCCAGCTTAAAAAACACTAAGGTGTGGCCTTGTGTAATGCCTTTGATATTTTATGATGGGAGCCACCTTTTGAAAGTAGCTAAAACTGAAGAATTGTTAGCTTCATATTAGTTTTTGCTATTGATGATTCTAATGCATAATTACTCTTGAAGAAATGTTTTCAGAGCTCCAAGCAGAGCAGACAGTTCTCCCTGTAGACAGTCAAATCAGAAAATAGACATTTGCGCATTTTTTTTCCTCAGACATTAAGTTCTGCTGTAGGATGTTTGGTGTCTTAATCTTACTTTAATCTTTAAGTATACTAATGGTTTTGGTTCTTAATGTTTGTGGTTCTAGAGCTGTTACTTTGTTTTGCATGAGACTCAGTGTACTGCATGTCCACTATTTGAAAGAGTTTGAATAGAATATTTTCTTATGGTTAAAAAGGCTTTTTGCCCCTTTTGCAATGCTTCTTTGCATACAGGACTGGTGACTGTTCCCATTGCGGTCACTGTACTGTAGCTTTTCAACAGATTACGGGATTAGGTTGGAATAAAACTTCTTTTGGGGATTTAGAGATTGTATATGCTGATCAAAGGAACCAGGATATAGGTTATTTTTTGTGCTCATACTGTGCCCTAAACTAGGATGTCGCTTCAAAATTTCTTTGTTTTTCTGTGGTTTTATTTTGCTTTAATTAACAAACTTGCCAGGCAAACTAGTACTTCTAAACTAATACTTCTGCTTTCTTCTTCCCTTACCATGCTTTCAGAAAAGACAGGCCTACAAAGAGTGGACTATGGCTCACAGTAGTAGTGATGATGATGATGACAGTTAGGAATATGTGGATTGTAACAGATATACATGGCCTTTGTCACATTCTTTTGAGCTTTAAGTTTTAAATGTTGCTGCTATAATTCCCGCTGAGAAATTGGGGTTTTGTGATACTAAATTCTTATTTTTAAACTGTGAAAAAAAGTGGGGATAATAAATTGTATGATGATGAGTACTAGGCAAACAAGCAAATAATATAATAAAGATAGTCTTACAGATAAAACCAGACGTGAGGTAAAATAGTATTAGTAAGTAATACCGTGACTTACAGTTTATTTCCAGATGTATTTTTATCAGCTGTTTAATGTTTTTGCATTTATATAAGTGTTTAACAGGGTTTATTTACAATTGCTTTAAATGTGTTTAGTAAAACTTTGCTGGTTTGTACAGTCGTTATTGGTGTTAAAATGCTGTTTCACTGTTTTATTCTATTACTATTTAAAAAATATTTTGTCTGCTTTTCTTCTTAACAATAAACATGTCTAAAGTATATCTAAAATGGATTCATCTGTTCTGTTCCAACATTGTTTCTCATGTTTACTGGAACTAGATAGTATAAGAACACTAAATGGCTTATAAAGGTATTTAAACGATAAAATACATACATTTTGCAAGAAGTGTTATCATATAATTTAAAATTTTCATTTATCATATAATTTTAAATTTCCATTTATCATATACTTTTAAATTTTCTTTTATCATTTGTTTTGCCATAATTTTTTAGTACTTATTTTGTGTATATTTTGGTATCCTTAAACATGTGAAATAACAGTTTATTTTGTTTTTTGTTTAGACTATAAATTATTTGTCTCTTAAGTCAATATTTTTATTTTCATAACAACAACAAAAAGTTTAAAATCCTCCCCAGAACTAAACTTCATGTAGAAACCACAGACAGATGTAAAAAAATACCAGTAGTTCTTCAAGACACTGTGTAATATAACATACGTGATAAGGAAAAGTAGTTTTTTGATTACCTAGACACGGGGGGGTGAGGGAGAAGTGTCAACACTGGTCCACTACAATTTGGTATTATAAATTCTACCAAATACCTTTACAAGTTACTGGTTTCTTTAAAAGAATATTTATTCTGTATTGACTGAAATGCTTGCACAATTTTCTCATTCTTTTTCGTGATTTGTTACTAAATTCAGATTTTTGTGTAGCACTTTAAAGATATCTTGTAATACATAATTCTGTACCAGGAAATATTATAATGAGGATTAATTCTTCTGCCACCATCCAAACAGTTAGCATTGCTCTAAAACAATAAGAACTTCTGAAATGTTTGCATATTTAACAAGGTAATGTTATGTCTTTCATTGTCGGTTAGCTTCCATTTATCAAAATTCTCGGGGAAGAACCATAAAAATGCATTAAGATTGCTTATTCCGGCACTGTGCATTCAAAGACTGCTGTATAGTGTGATCTCTTGGGCAATTAGCCTTTGCTTTTAATGTCATGGATAAAAAGGGGGACAAACTAAATTTGGGAGATAATTTTAGCTGTAATTGTTGATGCTTATGATTGCTACACGTCATGTGTTGCTATTTGTTTTGTAATACTGTCATCTCAAAAGGATGCCTTGCAGAAACAGGTGAAAGGCTGTACTGCAGTGTGTTACTGCCCGAAACATTGTGGACAGGATTTTGAATATTTCAGGTACAAATGGATATTTCTTTGAAGAACATAGGAAATAATTTTGCTCTTCCGTTCTGAAAAAAGACACATCACGTCAAAAAGTTGAGGAAATTGTTAGGTATAACATTATGGAAAGGTTACTGTGACATTTAATTAACTTCACTGGGTTTTGAAAATTCAGAATAATGGTACTTAACATTATCTTTTTCCTTTGTGCTGTTTTAATGCAATTTCTTTTTTATCCTATAAAATTGTTTTTCTTTTGTAATGAGTAGTCCTACTAGAAAATGCATGTCAATTTTATGAGAAAAACATATTTCTTCCTCATTCTAAAACAGCTTTAGAAATGTCATCATTTTTTGAGAAAAAAATTGACCTAGCTTTTAAATTTTTTAAGCTTAAAATCCTACAAGTTTATGCAGAACATAGAGGCAAAATTAAGCATGAATGGTAGTATTTCTGGGTCAGATATTACTAATTGAAATTACACTGCAGTATAACTGAAAAGAGTTCATTCCTTACTTGCTAGATTAAGAGGTTGTAGAATGCTAATTAAAAAAAAAAGCCTAACCAAACTAACAAAATTTGCCACTTGGCGTTGGCGAATATGATTATATGCCCTAGAGTACTTGTCTCTTTGGTGGAGTATAGTTCTATTTTTCTATTTTTGAAGTTTTTCTGTTAATAAAAAAGTAATTTTGTACAAGTATTTTACTCATTTCTCTCTTGAGTCTAGGCTTCTCTGAATATACATGGAAAAAGAAATAAATTGGATCTGTGTATATGGGGATTTGGGATAACAAAAAATTTTACCATCTGGGATATTAGTACTTAATTTCTCTTTGGTCATGGGACAAAAAGCTGTGAAAACTAATAGCAGAAACTGAGGTTCTTTCAGGATGGAAAAAAACCCCAGAACTAAAACAAAAACTCCAAAACATTTAGAGATTATTTTCTTTAGAGATTTAAAGTAACATAGCAAAAAATAGAGACCATGTTTTCAAATTTTTTTTTCTTCAATTTAAAGTATTTTAACAGTTTAACTTTTGGCTGCTTAATACTCCCATCCCATCCCTTTTTAACTGCTGAATTGAATTGGAAGTCCAGTACTGTCTCTGAAAACTCCAGGTCTGAGTGCCCTCCTTTTATCTCAGATTGCAAAATTTTGTCCTGTTGACAAATTGACAATTCAGCTTTTCCCAAGAGTTTGGTTTTACTCTTTAAGTGACTTGTATAACTTCCTCCCTGCTGAGGTGAATAACTGGCTGTGCTCTTCACCTTTGATGTTATCCAGTATATCCCTTTTGTTCAGGCTTCTCTGGTGGTCTGGTTTTCTCAAGATGCTCTGTAGGCGTAGGTCATGCCAGGGGACACTTTAGACAGTTTCTGGGATCATTTAATAGATTGTTTATAAATGAATTGTTATTAGTCGTTTTCAGAAGCAATAGACGACCGAGGTCTTGGCTCTGCCAGGGAATAAAGCTGGAAGACTGCTTTTTTGCTTTTGAAGCTAAGTCATTAGCAGTTGCCCCATGCAGTCAGCAGTTCCCTGTGTCAGTGTCTACCCAACCTCAAAACATATGCAATTTTTTTTATTATTATTATTTAGAATTTGCTTTTATAATGTGTGAGTTTGTGAGGATACTTATACTGTGTTGTATAAGGTTGCTGCACAATTACGTTTTTTTAGAGAAGACAGTTCTTCAAAGCTGTGCTTCAATTCCATGTCCTGTTGTATTGGAGGTGTTCAGCTTTTGGTGTGGTGATTCTTTTTGGTCGTGAGCTTCAGATCAGGTAGGATGTTGAAGTGATTTGAACAGGCCCTTATTCCTCAGTATTCACACTTTGGTCTGCCAGGAAGACCATCTGAGGGAGTCAGAAAAGTATGTCATGCTAATCTTTTCTGTCTTTACCTCATTGCTCTTGAGCTTGGGTTCAAATCAAAACATAAACATCCATATCTTGAACTACCCTAAAACTAAGGTTTCACTTCATAAAATTGTATTCTTTATGAAGTTAAAAATAACTTCATTTTTATTTGATGTTGTCCTGACTCTTACCATGCACCATTTGTGCATGCCATCTAGTTTGCTGGTCCCTTTACTGAGTCACAGATGTCATGATCTGTCCAGCTTTGGAAAACCATGTCTGTCTAGGTTAAAGTAAAAAGCAGGATCCTTACCATTTAAATATGCAACATATGGATACTATTACATAGCCATTGCCCAATCCCAAGTAGAAGACGTTTATTGGAAGCTGCCTGAAACCAGCAAACACCAATTGTTCTGGAGGAACATGGAAGATTGAATTACTCAGTTTCATTTTAACTTGATTGTGATTGAAGCTTAAAGACAATATTCTTCTAATTCCCTGCTAATGAAGTAGTCATGCTTCAAATGGCTACGAATCCAATAGTTTCGTTTGTATTGGCAGGAAACAGAACATCTAGATGTGGTCATCATGATGAAAGTGTAGACCAATATGGTTTCTCCATTTCAGCTGCTCAAACGAATTCTCCTGTGTATTCAGATCAAAAATTGACCAATATAATTCTGCCAATCAGCATAGGCAAATTATATTTCCACTGTGAAGTAGGAGTTTTGTGTTCTGAAAGACAGCTGCTGTCCTAATTTTTGTTGTCTTGCATACTGTGGCCTTAGATTTAAATGTTAACCATGATGACAAATTCCTGTTGATTTTAATAAAACCAGGTTGGTTTCAGAGTTACCGTTCAGCATGGCTAAATGGAATCTTGAATACAGACACTAACACATCACGGACATTGCACATGGCTTTGCGTTTTGTATAAAGACATTGTGCATTAGGATAATTGAAATGAGGAAGTAGGTAATAAAGGATTATCTGTGGTTATTATTCATAAATGATGAGAGAATTTTGCGTGGCGAAAAAGGAATGTTTTGTGTGTTATTTTGTCTTTAACAGTCTTTCCCCTTTTTTCACACTCATTCAAGCTACATCTAACAAGTGACCTGGGAACTGCTTAGAGCTATTAAGTGTTTCTGTGGGGGAGACTGGATAGGTAATTATACCAGGTTACCCTGCTGAAATTAGAAATTCTACAGCTTTTGAAAAAGTTACCTTATAATTTGAGCTGAAAGATGCATTCGAGGTCGGAGTTTCTAGCAACTGCAGTGGATTGCCTTCAGAATTCACACGTTTGGACAATAACCAATTCATAAGGAAATACACTGGTAATCCAGATGGAAGTGAATTTGAACATCAAAAAAACCCAGCAGATTTCTAACCACTTTTTAAGCAGTAACAGCCTTTTCAATATTTTTTCCCATACTGTTTTATCTGAGATGAGTTCAAGAAGGATATCAAACACCCTGACTTAAGTATCACACATACTACTAGTACTTTTTAGAACTATTACCAGAAGGATCATAGATTTTAATTTTTGCCTCTACTACTTAACTTTGCTCTGAATCATTTCTAACTTTGTCAAAGGCCTCTCTGCCTGCATCTCTTTATGTTGAGGGTGTGGTGTGATTAGGAATCTCTCCAAGTGCAGAGATGCCACTTTTAAGACATTGAGCATGTTTGCATATATATGCATAACTGATCACATTACTGTTACATTATTGCAATGACATCTAAGTAATTTTACTACTGGTAAGAATTTGCAAAGGAGGGGATCTCTTCTTGTGTTACTTCATGCTTTACAGCTTCAGGAGTGTCTTTTTTTTAATAGACTTGCATATGCTTAATCAGGTTATTAAAATGTTTTTAATTTGAAATATAGACATTGTGTTTTTAAAAATTTGTGTGCGTTTTCTTACAATGTTGAAACTAACGTTGAACAAAGAATGACTGATTAATGTTACCTTTCACAGTTTTTTATCACCAAACGGTGGTCCAAGTTGCTGTCTTTTTCCAAAGAATAGCTACATACAATAAAAATTTCAAGAACTATTTATGCATCTGTATTGAATGATCAATTATATGTTGTTTTATGTTTGAGTTGTATAAGGCACTTCGGTAGCAGAGTGCAGTAGTGAGCTTGTTATAAAAATTATCAGCAGTCTCTGTCTATGATGTATTTCCTAATGAATAGGTATAAGTCTAATGCTAAAAGGGATCAGAAGTTACTGCTTAGCATTGGCAAGTGTTCTCTTTGTAAATAGCCTGTGCACCATTTCCCTGTGTTTTATTTTCCAATTAATTCCTGTTGTCTACAAAATTATAAACACAGATAACTTGAGTTTATGATTTTTGACTCATAGCTAACAATGAAGACTATTTATCTCAGTGTATGCCACATGCCAACAATGTTTTTGTGCTCCACAGATGACATGTTTGGGAATCTTAGAGTGAAACACTTTTTGCAGAATTTGGTATACATTTAAATAGCTTTTGTTTAGAGCTGTCACCTGTGCAATAGTTAAGTACTGTACTTCCAGAATAATCTTCACAATTCCCAATTTGGTATCAGTAAACTGAGTAAGTTACAGTGGGGGGAGGTGAAAATTAGCTAGCAAGCTAATGAGAAGACAGAAGGTGGTAACACCCCTTTCCTAAGTCCCACTTAAGGGGGATTAATATTTGGATTGACAGCCTTACTTCAATGCTATGCAAAGCATAAGAAAGTTACCTTCTCCAACGTGGGAAATCCTCTCCATCCTAATAAGGCTAAATTGCTGAATTATTTTACTCTATACTTACTTTGAATAGAACAGAGATACTGGTCATTCTGTGTGATATTTATATGTTTGGTCAGTAAGAGAAATTTGTGTCATTGTCACAGTGTCTGGCAATTAAGTGCAGTTAAGTGTATTTTTTACCTCTTCTGAACCACCCTTGCTCTTTCCACACATGTTATTTCTTTAAGTTCTTGTCAGCCTTCTCTTCCATTTCCCTGTCTTTCTTGCTGGGCCACTAATGAAAGTCGACCTAGACCAGTAGCCTGACCTGTGGGTCAGGTATCCTATCCATGCTGTCTGTAGTCTGTCCATACAGCCTCCTTTGTCGTCTAAATATCCAGTGTGCTATGTGTACTGGAATGCTGTAGAGACTACCTTTTAGAGAGGTTTTTTTAACTTATTTACTTATTTACATCCAAGCTTTTAATCCAAGAGGCAGAGAGAGACACATTTCAGAGGCAGAGCAACACCTTGATAAAGCTTGAATAAGAAGTTTCCAAAAATTAAAAAAAACGTTAGCTTATTTTCCAAGCCCTTAGTTCCTCATTTCTTATGCCATTCTTGCTGAATTCAGCCTGCTCCTGACACTAGCTCTTGCAGAAATAAATGCAAGCAGTGACTTATGTAAGTAGGCAAATGATCAATAGCCATGATTTTGTAGCCTAACAGAGCTGGGGAAAGAGAAATAGTTTGAGCTTTCTAAGAGCTTTCTGGAAAGCTCTCTTTAGGGTAACCTGCTACTCAAATATTCATGCATTTTAGTCAAAAAAGAATCAGCATCTTTGGGAAAGACATAGTTTTCAAAAAGTCTGTTTGAGTAAGTGGAATTATCCATGCAGTCAAATTTGAAGTTGTAGGGTACACTAATTAAATGTCTTTATCATTTTACTGTGTTAAGGAACACACATGAAATGCCTCTGCTTTTTTAACTGTTTTAAGAACTAATCTAGATATTTTTTAATTTTTGGCATATGTATCTGAAGCTATATGTTTGTAGTTAAAACTTTATTGAATCACACTAGTTTGTTCTAATCTGGTGTTGCTTCCAAGTTGTAACAGCTGAGAAGCATGCAAGCAGTCATGTTGCTATTCCCAACCAAGATGCAGCAACATTAATTTGACCAGTGGTTTAATCACTCAGTGCTCAAAAAGTCAGAAATCCAGTGGTTGCCAAGTCATGGGAGAGGTACAGGGCTTCTGTTTTTAGAAAGTTATTAATCTGCTGTCATCAATGTTTAAAATATATTGGTCATTAAAAGTATTGTGCTACAGTATTCACATTAGTTGTAGGAAATGGTTACGTTCATGGGGAAACAAAAGAATATAGAGGAATGCTAAGTATTGCCTCAAGTGCATTATTCTAAGTCACACGGTCTACATGATAATGGTGCTTATATACAATTAGGTAGAGATTTATTCTCAGAGGTAATTAGTCAGTGTTTTGGAGGCAATGACATAAAGTAGGAAAGGAATCTTTATTTTGTTTGTTGTCTCAGAACTGTATTAGTTAGCAGAAGTTCAGTGTATGCCAAAAGTATGTTGAAAACTGAGTTCTGAAATTTTTTGAGAAATTATATTGTTCCTTGTCAGTTTTGGTTAGGATTGATTTTTATTTACATAGGTGTATCAACAGCAACCAAGTAGTTATGAACATTATCTATTACAGATGTTAGTTATATTCTGACTTTATGAATGTAATCTTTTATTTAAAAGAATGTGGTTTGTGCTTTGTTACAATTTATATTTTTGGAGCATAAATACCTTTTAAGCACAAAATTAGTACGTTAATTTGCTGGCATATTCAAAGCTATAAAACTTTTATCTCTTTTAGAAAATTGAAAATGGAAGATTTGCAAAACTCAGATATATTGCACATGCTATGGTCAACAGTACAGATCTGTTAATGGTAACAAAAAGGTAAACAGTTTTGACTCTGATTAGTATGTACTTAAAACAATCATCAAAATGTGCATGCCTTGATGATTGCTGATCAGTAACTGCACTGTCACCATATATGTAGACAAAATAATGGGGAAGGCGTGCCTAATGTGCTAGTAATAATCTTCAACAGGGTCATTGTTCAGCAGAAGAGTCTTCAGTGTTATTTCTCTCCTATTTAAGAAGGGAAAAGAAATATTGATTTTAAGATTTTGTTAGCTGAGAAGAATTTGTTATGAAGTGGGTTAGGCTAAAATCAGCTGAACTGTGGGATTCGCTTACCATGGTGTATTGAAGGAAAGAAAGGATAATACATGAACAGTCAATGTCTAGCAGTGGAGTATGATGCATCCTTCTCAAATACAGCTTGAAGCGGTGTTACAGTTTTGCTATGAAACACAGTATTTTAAATGTTAGAGGGAGTTTCAAAATACACTCTTTTGGAAAGTGTGCTGCATAGTTAGAGATCATGAGATGAAACCTATTTTGTAATGACAAATTAATTCACTAGAGCAAGGGTAACATGATCAATTCTAAGTATTTTTACAATAGTTTTTAAAACTACTTTTATTTTCTGGTGCCTAGTGGTGTGTTATTTGTGACAAAAGGGGCATTTGGACAGCTGACATGTGAATGGCAATATACTTACGATGAATTTACCAAAGAACCGTTCATCGTTGATGGTCGAAGATTGCGCATTGAAGCCAAGGTACCTTACTCTTACCATGTTTTGTTGTCTTTTTGTGTTACTGTTTGTAAAATTGAACTTTGAATTTCTGCTCACTGTCCTCTGAATTCTTGATCTCCTTTGTATTTGAGATACATTCAGATAAGGGAGTTGAAATATGGCATGGGTGAACTCAAGCATGGTGACTTGGTCTTTGCAGATGAAATTAGTCTTTGAGCTGTAGGAATTTTTTGTTTGTATGCACCAGTTTGTGGTGTATTCATAGTCTGGAAAATGCTGATACAACAAAAAGCTCAGAAGATTGCAGAATATTTTTATTGTGTTCTCTGGGGTATATAATGTTTTATTGTCTTAAAAAATGACCATAATGACATGTATTTTCCCCTCCCGATACAAATTGAAGAATGCTGCTCTTAGTTGCAATTTTTCCTTAAAAAAAAAAATCCCTAAAATTCCTTTCCCTGCTAAGCTGGCAAAGGACACAAGGAGAAACATGACCACCAATGACTGTTTTCAGAGGCAGTTTCTTTAAAAAAACTTAAATTCTTATTGAAATGTTACCTGAACTTAGTTTCATTCAATAAATTTGTCTGCCAGTGTTTTGTTTCTGTTTTTAATAAGCTTCACATGTGTAATTATACATATTGGTTTTCAGGGCAGTCTTGACAGTGCACAACATCATTCAGTTTTTCACTCAGATTATTTGTTTCTATTGCAGAGAGCATGAAAGGCAGAGCCATATTGGTTTGGAATCCTCCAAACTGGATTTCTGACTGCAAGTGAACTTTTACAGGATGAAATAATTAGCGTTTCTGCCATTTCAGACAATGCTGAAAAACATATCCATCTTTACCCCTACACAGCAGTCATTTCAGAATCCATTAACATGTCTGCAGTATGCTCTTTATTGAAATCTATGGTTACAAACTATATTTTGCAAATAACTCCTTACGTTTTTCTTTCTGAAGACTAAGTTGCTGTTTTCACTACCTTAGTCAACTACTTGCAAGTCAGTATTAGTGGAATGTCCACTCAAGTAATGACTTCAAGGAGAATTACAAATTAAAACCTCGGGCAGTAATGGATTTTGTTACCACATGTACATTATCTGCCTTCCATTCCTACACACTTTTATAGACCCTTATCCAGGGACTCCATGGTAAAAAGGAGAGTCTGTTATTGCTGGAGTGTTCACTCTACTGTGCATTCATGCAGAAAATGATCTCTCTCAGGGTATGTGCATGTGATGCAAACATACTCAGATGACTGTTCTTGGTATACGTGGCTGTTTGAACCATTATAGCTGCCTTGATTGTAAATAGCATCATAGTCTTAGAGCCTGAAGTAACTAACTTCCATTTTTAATTACTGTTTGGTTTTGGGTTTTTTTTTAGGAACGAGTTAAGTCTGTCTTCCATGCCAAAGAATTTGGAAAAATTATTAATTT
Organism: Callaeas wilsoni; assembly: GCA_013398955.1. Classification (NCBI taxonomy): domain Eukaryota; kingdom Metazoa; phylum Chordata; class Aves; order Passeriformes; family Callaeidae; genus Callaeas; species Callaeas wilsoni. The sequence continues at coordinate 29,844 of VWPU01003185.1, forward strand.
TAGAAGTCCAGAGGATGCTAAGGTAAAGTCAAAATACTATTAAAATTATACTGTGGTAAATTTGAGCTAAAACAGAAATACTCTTAACCTGAAACTGCGTGTATTTAAAATTTGGTACTTCCACATATCCATTACAGAGCTGGAAATAGCAATAATCTACTCAGTACTGAATTTCAAAAATACTCAATTCCAACACCATACTTTTCCCTACATAAATCTTCAGAATTACAGCAGTCTGACAAAAGATTAATTAAACAGTAATGCTACCAAAAACTAAACAATCTAGAATATGACTTAAAATAGTATATTTTAATAGAACAGAAATATTTTTAAATTACTCCTGGGTTTGTTCCAGGTGGTGGGCAGGGGTGGGCTGTTACTGCTCTGTTCCTTAAATTACAGTTTTGTTTGAAGAATAAAGAAAATCCTTAATAAAAATACCAGTAGTTTATTCGATATAGGATGTTGCTGCTATTGGTATACACATTTTCTATATAACCTCTTCATTTTGACGTCACTAGACTACGTTTGACTACAACAGATAGTAGGAACAGGTCAGATCTGCTACCAGAACTATAAGGTAGCTGCTTGTCGAAGTTCTGCCTTGTTTTTTACTAGTGTGGCTAGTAATTTTGACAAAAAATAAATGAGTCTTGTGTGTATTTCAGTGGGGTGCGATTCCCTGGGATCATGGTTTGAGACAGCTTGCAAAAGTTGCATTCTCTTGTTAGTTTAAGTTGCTTTTGCATCTTCTCATCAGTTTAAATTGCTTTTGCCTTTGTGAGAGTAGTTTCTAGTTACAGGTAAGCAATAGCAATTAACTCTTCCCTCAAAAAGGTAAGAGCCCCATGCTGAATTTGACTTGCCTGTAATCTTTGGAGGTACTGAGGTTTTCTGTTTTTTCTTTTTGGTTGTGATGGAGCAGGGGTGGGCAGTGCTGATAGGTCCATTATTCTCTGTGGAGAAGGAATCCCATCTATGCCTCAGCTAAATCAGGAACAATTCCGAAAGTGAAATTAGTACATCATATAACATATACCACAAGTCTTAAGTAGAGAAAAGAAAGGTGAAAAAATTGAGTACACCTTTCACAAAAATATTGGAGTGTGTATTTTCCTAGAGAGGCCCAGGAACCTCACAAAACCAACACAAATGTTCGTATGAGTGGATGGAACCTGATCCAGTAACAGGTTCTGATTTGTAATACTCCACTTATCTTTCTTCAAAGTGTTATGCACACCTTTTATGGCAGACTCTTGATATAACTTCATGTCCTACTCTAGATTTGCATCTCACTGCCCTTTCCCCCAACCCTCTTTTTTTTTCTTTAAAACACTTGGGAAACTAATTTCCCTTCTGTGTTCAGTAAACATTCCAATATGAGACTCCTTAAAAGAAACAAAATATAGTTAAATAAAGCTTTTTTCATAAATAACCTATCACACTTCTGCATCCTATTATTGTCTCCTGTCAGTTGTGATCCTTGCTTCTCTGTTGTCATCTGTGATTTGTCTAGAGTTGTAGACTAAAGCAGAGCCAGGATGGGGGTTAAATGTTGTCTTCCTTTTTTTTTTTTTTCAAATCTTATTCCTTGAAGTATGGACCAGGAAACAAGTGTAATTAGATATGGTATCAAATGTCAAATATTGGTGCTTAAATGGCTCCCTTTCATGTTAGAAAGCTAGGGGTTTGTAATCTGGAGAAGGATTTTTAACACTGTGTTAAAGCTTGCTTAGGATGAGAGCAGGTAGTAAAGGCAGTGACAAAAACCAGTCTAGTTTTCAGCTGCTTTGTCTGTTTTGTACCACAGAAAGATTTTAATTTTTACATTTTTCTTCACACAGTGGATCCTTTCTAAACTAGAAGAAGTAAGAGAGAATCAGCCAAAATTGTGATGAATGGAAAAGCACCAAGATACGAAGAACACTGAGCAGCTACCTTTTAATTCTTCTTTCACAAGCAGAACTGTTTGAATATCATCAATAAAAGCAAAAACAGGAGGGAGGGAAGATTTATCCAATTGTTTATTATGGTCACAACAGTCTATATCAGAAAAGTGGATGATGCTAGCTTAAAAAAAATTATGTAATGATAAAAATATTCTGCCAAGTTTTGTCTTGGTTTGCTTGACTTTTTAATGCAAGAATTTCAGATTTCATTTTTTATATAAGCAGTACAAAGTGAGTTTGTCTTAACCTTTGATACTGAAATTGAACTCTGAAATAATTCTTATGATACTATGCGGAGCAAATCTTGCAGTTTTGATTTGATTGTGAAAATCAATATTTACTTTTTCTTGGTTTTAATTCACTTGAGGCTGTGTTGAAATACAAATTTCTTTGTCAAAGGAAATGTTAACTTAATCACTAGTGTTACAACTCAAAATATAAGAAGGAGGCTACTGATCAGAGAATCTGAATTTAGATCATGAGTGGCTGCATAGTTGACAATATTTGGGTTTTTTGTAAATGAATGGACCAGGTCACAATTAATTTACAGTATAGTATCGCTTTTAGTGTAAACTTTTTTGTATCCTACTCAAGGAAATGTTGCAGCACCTCTGTCAATTATTACAGAAAATATAACAGTTTACAAAAATGCCTATTGGGGAGAATTAACTCTGCACTAAAAATATTAATAAAAGCCTATTATTTTAAGTAGAAGTTAGTAACAGTCTTGCAACTCAAGAAGGAGTTTATGGGGTTATAAGTGCACTGTTGCATACCAAAAATAAATGCCTTGAATTACACAACATTGTGTGCTAAGCAAGTGACTAGTGAAGTCAAATTTATATTAAATAATAAATATAATATGTCATAGTTGCTTTTATTAACTTTTCTTACCCAATGTAACTTCTTTATTTCATACCCAGACAGCAGCATTTTATTAGCTTGAATGTCTGCAATTCTGTTTATTTCTTAGATGTAGTAGTCATAGTATTGTTGAATGGCTGTTTACTGCAGTTGATACAAGTACATGAAACAATACAGTGTTACATGGAGATTTCCATAAATTCCCATATCAAAGTCTTCAAAATATCTTGTACATATAGAAAGTACCTACTGCCAAAATATGATTTCCAAACAATAGTTTGGAATATTTATAGCTACAGCATAGAATTTTAACATTGCTGGTGATGCTTGAAATATCCAAACCGTTCCATTATTGTAAAATCTAAAACAACTAGCATGTAACCTATATTTGCAGATACTTAATGTACTGTAAGTCTTGCTGTTGGTGTTGAGTAGCCATTTAGCAGGTTACAAAATACATGTAATCTTGCAATTTTCCCCATAAATTGTAAATGGAATCAAAATATTATAAGGGGATTCCAAAGTATTACAATGATGGTGTTACTCTGCTCGTTTTGTACACCAAGTACATACCAAGAGTATTAACTCAGGTTATATCATGCCAAACTTCCATACTTTGCCTTAGATAAGTAGTGGTTATAGGTGCACTGAGTACTGTTCTTTATCTGTCGCTTGTTTTTCACCTGTCATTTCCGTTTTAGGCATGACAGTTCATTTAATAGCCTCATAATGTTTTTTATAAGTGTGTGGTCTCCTCTCCATCCCCAGCATTTACAGAGTACCTGCTGCAAATTTCACTTACAGTACCTCTTGTGTGTAGTATGTACATTCCCATTTGTGTGTAGCTTTTCCATTTACCTGATTCTAAATATTTTCTCTCCACAGAGCCTCTATTTTAGTTATTTCTTACATCTATTTTGCCAACAAACTCTGATTCTTAAATCTCAGCTGGCTCTTCAGTAATATTTAAGCAATTTAATTCATAATGTTGACAGATTTATTTTAAATGTGCATATTTGTGGTTACGCAGCTCGTGTTTTGGAAAACATAACAATTCCCACAGAATGGCATTTTTCTTAGAGAGTATAAAATATTTTGATCTTCTGTGCTAACTAAAAGCCTTAAGACGGGGTCTGAAATTTTCAGAATTCAGTGTGGGACCTCTCTTCCACGTCTCTTGGTTTCCACTTGTAATGAAAATACAGTTTTCTATAGGTCTGTTTTCTAGTCCGTAATTTGTGTCTTTTGATTTGGTTTTTTTAAATAAAGCTTACTCCATACAGTCATGAACTAATTTCGCCATTTCTTGGCAAACTCCGGTTGTCTCCTTTAACTATATATCACCCTCGGGTGAAGAAAAAAGTATTTAGAGTTGTACCATTGTGTAATTTTCTGGATTGCTGCAGGTTGTATGAGCTGTCTACTCTGCTGTGCCTCATTCCTTATTGCAATATGCATATTTTTTTCAACAAGAAGGCTGAATAGGTATGTTAATTTTTACTGAAAGTGTATATGCAACTAGAAAAGGGGATCTTGATAAAAATTGAAATGTAGGCATTTAGTTCTGCCCACTGTGGTATTTAAAAGTGTGTCTTGGCCTTTACTGAAATGCTGAAGAACGGTTTCTCTTCTATATGACTGTTATGTAAACTTAATACATTTGAGAAATGTCATTTGGGTTCTCAGTTTGCTAAGGGTTACAATTACCTCCAAGAAATTGCTGAAACATTCGTAAGTCTAATTGTTGCACTTCCTTTTTGTTCTGCTGCATGGCTTTCACAGCATGGCTCTCTTGGTTTCCACCCCACTCCCCCTTCTTAATCTTGAATAAAGTGAAACTGAATTTTATTTGACTGAAATGCGATTGTTATTTGTTTTCTTTATATACTGCTTTAATTAACAGATAATACCATTACTCATAATTATGTAGGTCAAGTCAAATCCCGTCTCTGAGAACACATGGTAAAACTTCTATTGCAACCATCTCAGGAAAACAGAATTACAGACTTTAGAATTTACCTTTGGTTTATGGTAAATACAAGTTTTTCATAACTGGATTAACAAGTTACTTTTTAAATTGTTCTTTTGAGGTTGTGGGGGTTTTTTGGGGTTTTTTTGCTGTTTTTTTCTCCTGTTGCTGTATTGAAAAAGACATAATGATGTTGCCGGATGATAGAATCATGGAATGGCTTGGGTTGAAAGGGACCCTACAGATGACTTAGTTCTACTCCCCCTGCTGTGGGCAGGGACATTTTCCACTGGACCAGGTTGTTCAGAGCCCCATTTAACCTGGCCTTGAACAGCACCAGGGATGGGGCATGCACAACTTTTCTGGTCAACCTATTGCAGTGATTCACCATCCTCACAGGAAAGAATGTCTTCCTGGTATCTTAATCTAAACCTACTCTCTTTGTCTAAAGCTGTTCCCCCTTGTCCTGTCATTACATGCTCTTGTCAAAAGTTCTTCTCCAGCTTTCTTGTAGTCTCCCTTTAGGTACACGAGGCTGCTACATCATCTCCCCAGAATCTTCCCTTCCCAGGCTTAATCTCCTGAGTTCTGTCTTCATAAAAGAGCTGCTCCAGCCCTCAGACCATCTTCCTGGCCTTCCTCTGGACCATCTCCAACAGGTCCATGTCTTCTATGCTGGCACAGCACTCCAGGTGCGGTCTCATGACACTAGAGCAGAGGGGCAGAATTCCCTCCCTTGCCCTGCTGGCCACCCTGCTTTGGGTGCAGCCCAGGATACCTCTGAACTTCTGAACTACAAGTGCTCATGGCTGGGTCCTCTCCAGCTTCTCATCCACCAGCACTCCCAAGTCCTATTCAGGGGTGCTCTCAATGCATTCTCTACCCAGCCTCTACTTGCACTTAGAATAACCCAATTCTTATGAAATCCTCATCTTTTCTTTTTTTGTTCTTCTTTTTTTTCCCCCCTCATAAAGATTCAGTATGTATGCCATTAGCTACTTGTTATCTTTAGCATTTTACAAAATTATTCTTACCTGAGGACTTGGGAAATTTCTGCCCAGTATATGCAAGTATATCTATGCATCACCTAGGAGCCGAAACTTTATCCAATCTGTGCAACTTTTATCTTGGTCACAGTTTTTGCTTTTGATTCCAAGAATCTAAAGTTCACTGACCACACTCACAAGATTTTATTATGAGGATTTGATTGTCTTCATGGCAAATCTGGGAAAAGAATCTGAAATATTCTTGTAAAACCTCAAGGGAAGAGTAAATTTGTTTTAAGTCTGCTCCAACAAGAAGTAAAAGAATGTTTTATGTTTTTTTTTTTTTTTTTTTTAACTTGTCATGGTACATCAAAAGCTGAAACAAATGTGACTGCCAGAACAGGCATGATGAGGTAGGACATTAATAGGCATAAAAGGGAAAAAATGGAATTCTCTTTTTGCTGGATGTCTCCAAGTGTTTCTTTTTTATCTTTGTGCATGTTCACTCCTTGTTGCATCAAGCAGATTGAGAACTATGTGCAGAGGTTTGTCTTGGTGAGTGCCTTCATGTATGCTTTTGATTGTTGGTTGTGAAGTGTGACAATGAAACAATCTTGTGCTGATGGGTCCTGCAATGGTAACAGTCTCACCATCTGCAAAACTTGTACTCCAGCAAAGCCAGGCTCCCACATTCATGGTGCAATAGTCCTACTCACATAAACAGCAAATTTTGACTCTTAGAGGAAACCTCTAAGAGTTTAAATATATTTTTCTGGAAGTTTTTGGGGGGCTCAACACTGGATCAAGCAGTCCAAATATTTGGGCATTTCATATGCTGTGTTCTAATAAATCTGCTGCCCTAGAAAAGTATTTCTGTTGATGTGTTTTCATGTGACTTGAAGTTTTAAAGTAAAACTCCATTATCTATAGATCTTATGACAAGAAATGCTTTTGAATTATTCTCTGAGCAACAATGGTTAATTTAGGACAGTAGGTTTGAGGACTTAGCATGACATCAGTACTTCTAAAGGAGAGTACAGATGATATGTTTGGAACATGGATGATATTCACACAGATGGGCTGTTGCATTCTGTGCCTTCTGCCACCCTGCCTTGGCTGCCTCCCATTCAGCAAGTGGCTCTGTGTCCTGCACCTCATCCCAGGGTGTTCTTCACTGTTCCTTCAGCGTAGAGAACTGCCATTCACTACTATGGACGCAGTGTTATAGGTCAGTGTCCTTCACTTCCTTAAAAACATAAAAGCATTGTTAAGAAGGGGCTTCTCCTGTTTTTCCAACACTAAAGAAAAAGCTGATGAGTCAAACGTTACAGACTGTTTTCTTCTGGAAACACTGCTTTTTCTATACTGCTGGAGAAATGGGATCTGTATTGTTTAATATATGAAATGGCAAACACCTTTTATGAGCAGAGAAAGGTCAGGGTGTGCTTTTCACAGGACTGAGCTGTGAGAGCTATCACCTGGCAGCATACACAAAAGCACTACTCAAACTGAAAAGTCAGTAGAACTTCATATTTTTTTCTGTGCTGCACAGAAATTGCTATTTTATGCGGATAGTAAAAAGTATAGCTATATTATTTTCTCTTGGAAAAATGGCATTTCCTTGTATTTAAATATAGGAGAACCTCAGCACATCTTTTGAGGTTAATTACCACTATTACGAGGCTGTTCTACTAACATGCTGTACTTACCAGTGCTGCTGGGTGAGCTGATCAAGTGCCAGTAACCTCTGCGAGTTTTGCATGGTAAGAACAGCTTTCAAAATCGTCCTCATGTCTTTATTATTTTGTCTGAGAATTGTTGATCCAGTGAAGGAGAACTGACATCTTTAGTGGAGGGGTTTGTAGTTGGGCAGAAAGTGTAGGAGGTAGGAAAATGGCTGGAAATCTTCTAACGAACAGCCTTTACTACTCTCTAAGCCACGGAAACCTATCCATGAAGCTTAATGGCAGGGGAAATGCAAAGTGTAAAAAGCAAGTTATGTTAGTGACTTGGAGGAATTTAAGGCCTAGTTTATCACAGATACCTGTGGATAATCTTTCAGCTCCCATGGCAGTGAATGCTGGGAACATTTGTTAAATGCCTTGCTCTTTAAGAAAGTGTTATTGTAAAGCATTTGAACAAAAAGGTAGTGATATGCAAGAGTCACCAGTAATTAATATTTTGTAATTTTTATTAGAACATCCAAGGACTTTGGTCTATCATGGCTACAGAGAGGTAGTTCTATAAAGCATAATAGGCTTATCCTAGTCTTTCAACTACACTGCTCAGAGCAAGAACAAAAAAATGTCTGGCACCCTAAAAAACCCTAACTTGTTATTTTTAAGGCATTACTGTTTCAAATTTTATAGGCTAAGATTGTAAATGCTAAACTAAAAAAAATATTTAAGAAAATACCAACTGGACAGCAATGTAGCTATGTACATTCTTCTAAATGCACCTGATTCTTATAGCTGTCAAAAAATAACTCACAGGCAAAACTGAGATGGGAAATAGGAACACAATATTTTAAATGTACAACTTAAAACGTAAATGTTAAAACGAATTCTTTAAAATTCTTTTAATTCATATTTCTTCAGTAAATATAAATCCCCCTTCCATTTCCATAAATTATATTTAAAAATATGCCTTTTTAAAAAATTAACACAGGCTATGTTATCAGCAAGCCTCGCTTTGTGGCTGCAACCATGGTTTTTCTTTAAAACAGGTCAAACTCCTTCAGGTTTAATGGCCTTGAAAACAGCAAAGATAAAATGAGTATTTTCTGTCTGAGGCACAAGTGGAAAGGTTATCTTCTTGTGTGGATTCTGATCCTGATACAAGTCCAAAATTAAGTCTCCGACTGCTTTAATTTCTTGTTTAAATCATAGTCCAAAGCACAATTTGTGGTTTTGAACAGTTAAAAGCTATGGGTTAAGGAAGAAAAATATGGACAGTATAAAAGCAGGCTAATTTTGTATTTAAATAAATAGTGCCCTGTTGTTTTTTTTTTTTTTCATTCATATGTTAGTGGAACAAGAGCTGTTTGCAACACTGCTTTCTAAAATGTGTGGAGTATGCTTTTTTCAAAGGCCAACTTTACAGGTCAATGTAATTTTTTCCAAAAGCCTACTGAAATTATCCAACTTATATTAATAGTTTGCTACACTGTCATAGTTTGTCAAAGACCATGAGAGAAATTAAGTTTTCTAAAACACACAGAGTAAATAGGATTCTCTTTGGCCAAGAAGGGAACATGTGTTTTCTCTATAGCTAATAAATTAATATAACATTTTTAACTTCTGATGGTAGGATTCAACATAGAATCACTTAGGTTAGAAAAGACCTCCAAGATCATTGTATCCAACCTTTGACTGATCATCACCTTGTCAACTAGAGCATGCCACATCCCGTTGTTTCTTGGAACACCTCCAGGGATGGTGACTCCACCCACCACATCCCTGGGCAGCCTGTTCTTGAAGCTCCCCCGGTGTAGGTTGAGGCTTGATACATGTCTTGCAGAATATAATCCTGTATTAGGTAAAAGGATACCTAATCTTTGTGGTGATGTAAAGCATCAGTAACATTTGTTAAGGAAAGTTATTCAGGCTGCTTTTATGACTTTGACTTTTTTTTTCAAGTCAGCTGAACATAATTTTTCTTTTAATTATTTCTATTATATGTCAGGAAGAATAGAAGCATCTACTGCTATGACCCTTTGCTTTTTATGTTCCCCCCTCCTCCTTCTCTCAGTGTCTCCAGCTTGCTTCCATAACTTTATCTAACTGGAAGTTGTAAACATACTTCAGGGCTTTAGCGTATCTACTAGGGCTCTCACTTCCAAACAGCTACCGTCAGGAGACAGAAACTTAGCTCCAAATTGAATTAAACTACATTCCAATAGGAGCACTTAGGTTACTACAAATACCTTGCCTCTGCACCACCCCTCTCCCTTGTCCAAAACTTGATTGCACTCATAGTTCAGCATACACAGTAATTGGGCTGCTTGAATTGGAAAGCTTTTTTCATGGAATGTAAATCTTCTAGAGCAGTGTTTTGAAACACCATTCAAGCTACTGTGTTAAGTTTGGAGAGTGAAGGAAATGGAAACACATACATACAACACTCATGCAATGCAAAAGCTTAAAGAACCATAGAAGGAAAGCTGCAGCAATTACTTTCACAATTGTATCCTGAATCATTTGGCAGGTCGTCTTACCTAACTAGAATATTTTCTAAATAAAAAAGACACTCAATAGTTCCTGTAGTTGGCACTAGTACTCCAAGAATATTTTGACAAGTTGGCACAAATGAGGACATAACAATATGACCAAGGTCAGTGAAATAACTGAAAAGTTAATACACAAAACAGAAACAAGATGAAGGTATTATCATAAATAAATCACACAGATTTAAACGCAAAGTACTGACCAGCAACCACTAAAGTGTTCCCACAGAAGCAGCTTAATAGAAATTCAGTTGTGCATGGCCTTAGCCCAGCTGTTGCTGACATAAAACAATAAAACACTTTAACTTTTGTTTGAATAATCTTTGCTATTACTCCAAAATAAACATAGATAATAGGGATTAAGATCTGAAGACAAATATAAATAGCAGTCTAGTTATACTGTTTACCAACAGTACTCTATCCCCAGTCTATTCATCCGTGTTGATTATATTGCACAGTAAAGCAAAAGGCTGCGAACAAGAATGCTTCAGACTTAAATATTTGTAATATTAAAGATGATGCATTTAGTTTCTTGTCTGACTATGCAGTTATTCTTAACTTTACTCTCGTTAGCTTCACAAGTCTTATGGTTTTAATGGATGGGTTTAAATTTTAGGATGACATTCCTGTGCCTCGATAAAGTGCGTATGTGTGAGCAGGGCAATATTCCTCTCTGCAATCTACCTTCCCACCACTAGACGTCAACGTTACATCATCCAAAACCCTAACAAGGGTAGAAGTCCTAGGAGGATTAGAACAAAAAACGGAAGGTGTATTCCAAATCCTACACCATGGTTGTAGCACAAACCTTCCTTTATTTAAGCACCAATTTCTTTCTCCCTTTTCCTTTTATGTAAAAGCAAGGACTTCGGTGTATTCTTCTCTTGCTGCACCAGCATCCCTCACATCTGGGCTTCAGAATAAAAATACTTACAGTGTAACCACTTGCTCAGAAAAGTTTTCTCTTCAGAATAAGAAAATTCCTTCTCTTCAGCCATGTAGCAAACTACTGTTGAGATTTCATCTGTAAGTAACAGTAAAAGGAAGATTTAATAAAATCCAAAATAAAACTTATTATTGATCGTGACTGATTTCTTAGAAAATTAGGCTACAGTAGACTGTTAAATGACATCCTTCTTCTTCAATGTAGGATTATTTAAGGAAAATGCAGACAAACATATGACAAGAACGATAATGCTTGACACAGAGGAGCAGATTGCCTATGTATAATTGTTCTGAGTTAAATTTTACCATAAATGCATAATCTAAATATTCCTTCCTGAAATTTAACCCTATTACTTCTCAGCCTTGGCAGAAATAGAAATGCAATTTTTGTTATCAGAATAAAGTTCTCTCCTCCCCTCCTTCCTACCAATTAAATTATTTGAAAACTGGAGGAGAAACTTCTCTTCATTCTTACTTGTATGCATTCATTCTTACTTATATGCAAAACATTTCATGTAACTGAACTGTCTGGCCTGCCTTCTTGTTGCCAATATATTTTGTACAGCTGTTTTTCATGATTTTCCCCAAGGGAAATTCAGTTATGTACCAGCTGTGTTGATCTCAGAATTTGGAAGAATAATGGTTCCAGTATGTTTAGAAAGCCTAAAATTAGTTAGTTTCATCTCTCCAGCTTAAAATTTGCTGTATACCATGGACAGGTACCTCTGCATAGAGACATGTATAACTAATAAAAGCAGAGTGGAACCATCTCTGTGAGCCAGCATGTGCCCAGGTGGCCAAGGCCAATGGCATTCTGGCCTGTATCAGAAATAGCGTGGATGACAGGGCCAGGAAGGGGATTGTTCCCTGTACTCGACATTGTGGAGGCCACACCTTGAATCCTATGTTCAGTGTTGGGCCACTCACTCACTACAGGAAGGACACTGAGTGTGTCCGGAGAAGGGAAGCAGAGCTGGTGAAGGGTCTGGAGCACAAGTCCTGTGAGGAACAGCTGAGAAAGCTGAGGTTGTCCAGCCTGGAGGAAAGGAGGCCCTGGGGATACCTTTCTTGTTGCACTCTACATCCCTTTGAATGGAGAGTGTAGTGAAGTGGGGGTTGGCCTCTTTTCCCAAGTAACAAGTGATAGGACAAGACAAAAAGGCCTTAATTTGCACCAGGGGAGATTAATACTGGATATAAGGAAAAAATTCTAAACTGAAAGTGTTTTCAGAGCACAGGCTGCCCAGGGAAGTGGTTGAGTCACCATCCCTACAGGTGCTTGAATGCTGTGCAGAAGTAGCACCTTGAGACATGGTTTAGTGCTGGACTGGGTAGTTTTAGTTTAATAGTTGGACACGATGATCTTAAGGGTTTTTTTGAAATGAAACAATTCCATGATTAACTTCTTTAAGTCTTGCTTGTTGCTGTAATTAGGCAGGTAATTACTGCTTAGAGGAGTCTAAGAGATGCTATTCCCTCTGTCTGTTGTAGAATTCTTGAATTCACAGAATCATGAAAAATGTTTGGGATTTTAAAGATGTGTTAGTTTCAACACCCCTACCATGGGCAGTAACACCTTCCACTAGACCAGGTTGCTCAGAGATCCATCCAGCTTAGCCTTGAAGACTCAGGCATAGGAGTTGTACAAACTGCTCAGCAATTTCTTTCTTATACCTAGTCTAAACCTACTTTGTTTCAGTTTAAAGCCATTTCCCCCCATCCTAGTCTGAGTTCCTGAATCTTCCCAGAATTCCTTGATTGCCTCAACTTGTCTTTCCAGCAATGTCACTTTGCTCACTTCCACTTCTTTCATCATCTAATCAATTAAATTACTACACTACAGTAAGAAAGGATTGCTGTAGTCACACAATGGAGCACATTTCCCCCAGTCTTATTATACTCCTCCCATCAATGAGATTAGGCATCACAAAGGAACCTAGGAGAAATCAAGCAGTTTTAATATTTTTCATTTTAATTAAATTAAATGCATTTAATTTTCCAGTAAATTACTGCTATTGAATGTTAGAACCTCTTGACAATGCCACCTGCAAGGTCCTGCACCTGGGTTGGGGCAAGCCAACAATATAGACTGGAGGACAAAACAGAGTGAGAGCAGTCCTGAGGAGAAGACTACTGGGGACAGTGGTGGATGACAAGCTAAATATGAGCCAGGAAAGTGTGCGTGCAGCCCAGAAAGCCAACTACATCCAACTGACCAGTGTGGCCAACAGGCTGAGAGAGATCTCTTGGGATCGCACCCTGGTATACTCCATACAGCTCTGGAATCCCCAGTGCAAGAAAGACCTGTTGGAGTGAGTTCAGCGGACAGAGAAAGACTATTTACCAGGCCCTGTAGAGAAAGGACAAGGGACAATGGTTTTACACTGAAAGTGGGTAGATTCAGCTTGGACATAAGGGAGAAATTTTTTATGTCGAGGATGGCGAGACACTGGAACAGGTTGCCCAGAGAATCTGTGGATGCCCTATTGCTGCAAGTGTTTAAGGTCATGCTGGATGAGGCTCTCAGTAACCTGGGCTAGTGGAAAGTGCCCCTGCAGTAGAACACTGAACTAGAGGACCTTTAAAGGCCTCTTCCAAACCAAACCATTCTGTGACTGGAAGCGTCGTCTTCTGTAACTGTTGGACTGGTATATATTAATGTTTGCCAATACCTTTAGTGGTCTGCAAGAGAGTAGTTCTAAAATTCATTAATATTTTAATAAATTATTTAGTGGGTGGAATATAAATCAGTTACAGTAAATTCAGTTGGCCTACACTTTTCCCAGTACACTGACGGGTATCATCGATACTTTTAAACTTAGGTCCAATGTAAAAATGAAATAAGCTTTCTTCCCAACCTCTTATTGAGGATACAAATGGTAGTGCTGCTTACAGATCTGGATTGGATCCGGAGCAGTGAATTCCTGGGTCTGTGGAGGACCAGGCACAAGCATGCTGTCTCTCAAACCTTCTCACTGTTGTGACTGGACAGCTGTGATTAGAAAAGTGTCCTGCAGAGCTGGGGTCGTGCTGTGCTGAGCTGACTTATTTTTTTGCCTTGAGACTCCTGCTCAGTCCATCCCCTTTGCCACAAACTTACCCCCTGGAGGAGGGCCCCAAAGGGCTGGCTGTGCATGTGTGAACAAAATGGTGTGAAATATCTAGTTTACGTAAGAGGTGTGCACCACACAGCCACTGACTCACTTCTCCCCACCCCCCCCACCAGTAGGACTGGGGAGAGAAGTGGAAAGGTAAAAGGTAGAAAACTTATGGGTTGAGATAAAGACAGATCAATAGGAAAAGCAAAGGCCATGCACACAACCAAAGCAAAACAAGGAATTAATTCTCTGCTTCCCATGGGCAGGCAGGGGTTCAGCCTTCCGCAGGAGAGCAGGGTCCCATGATACAGTGGCCTGAGAAGATAAATGCCATCACTCCAAACAACTGCCCCTTTCTCCTGTTTCCTCCAAGTTTATATACTGAGCATGATGTCATATGGTTTGGAACACCCCTTTGGTCAGTTGGGCCACCTGTCCTGGCTGTGTGTCCTCCCAGCCTCCCAACTGCCTCACCAGCATGGCAGTACGGAAAGCAGAAAAGGCCCTGGCTCCATGTAAAACCTGCTCAGCAATGACAAAAACATCTCTTGTATCAGCATTGATTAGAAAGATTAGAGGCCCTGTGTCCTGACAGTACACTTTCTCCATATTTTCAAAAATAAAAAAAAGCTGTGGGTGTATCTTCCTCATTCTCAGTAAAAAGGCATGTTCATAACAAAAAACACCTTTGCTGTGGATTATAGTAGATAATATGACATGAAATCAAGATACGGGAATTTTCATATTCCTTAAAATGCAGTCCTCAGGATAAATGAGTAATGCATTAACACTAGGAGATAGCCTACAATCCAGCTAGGATCTGATGGAAGAGGGGGTTAACATCAAAAACACTGTGAAATGTCCTTAGAAGAAGCAGAAAGCCCTTCAAACTGGGCAGCAGGAGAATCCTGTAGTTTTTTATACTGGAGAATATCAGCATTTTAACCAAGAGGCAGGTGTCACATGTCACACTTGCACACAAGCACTCAAACACAGTTTTGTTTGAGTGCTTGTGTGCTTGTGTGCGTGTGTTCATGGGTGTGTGTGACGATTTACTTCTAACAGGAAACGTTCATTGTAAGTAAGACCAGTGCAATGCCAGCTGTTTCAGCCCAGCTACTGTAATGATTGAAATCAATTACTTTTCTAGAAAATTGTGTTGGTGTGCTAGGAAACATCGGTGTAAAATAGGATTATAATTGGAAATTGATTCTTTGTTTTAGGCCCAGTTAAATGAAATTGATTATCAGGCTTTAACATAAGCTATAGCTAAGTTGCAGATCTTCTGTGTTGTATTCATGGTCAAGACAAATAATAATTGCAACTGAACTGAAAATATCTAAACCATTGGAAAATTAAGTAAATACCCGATCTGTATCTACAGCTCCTCCAGTATATAAGAACCAGTTCTGCTAGCCACGACTTTCTTTTTTTAACATTGTTGTATCTCTCCCATTGAAGGTTTTTTAAGGATTATTGCAAGTAGGTGGACTTTGAATCTATAGTTCTAGCTTTTGCTGTATCTATAGCTATAGCTCTTTAAGCTAGTCTGATAAAATGCTTAAATGTCCCTTTTTTCCCTCTTGTCAAATATTCTAAAGAATAACTGAATGAGATAAGCTGTCCCATGAGGCTCGCAGGATTTTTGCTATTTTGCTGTTGAATCTCAAAACTAAGAAGTCTAGAAAAGGGTTCTTAAATCTTGTCAACACTTAGTAATAACATAAGTTTACATTTTAACAAATATCTTTTGGCATTTCCAACTGTGTATCATGAAAGGAGTTAAAATACCCTTAAAATTTACATCAAGATTGGAATTTTATAGAAGTTTTACCACTAAGAAGTTAGCCCAAGAGACATTATGGAAACATGCAACATTGTAAACACATGAGCACTAGCTGCTCTGCAGAAGGAACAGAAAGGGCTCAAAGCAAATCAATAATCATTAGAGAGCAAACCAAGGAACAAAGAGGGAAAATACAAAACAGCACAAGCACATGTTAACGTCACTTCTTGGCAGAAATTTTTGTTACTCTATCTAACTTCAACTGAATACTAAAAATCTATTAGTTTCCTTAAAACATATTACTTTACTCTCCAATGGGAATCAAATTTAATTCTGAAATAAAAGCGCAACTGATGATGAATAACAGGCAACACTGCAAGGTCCAGTTGTTACTCTGTTTTCATCAAAAAGTGATATAAAAAAGAAACAAAATAATCAGGAAGGGCCTTGAGTATTCCTTTTTCACTTCAATCAGTAATACCACTGGGTAAAAGCAGCTTTCTCCTCTTTTGTGAAAGTGACAAGAAAGAGGCATAAATGCCAGGTGAATAATATTAAATACAGCTCGCAGTAAAAACAAATCTTTGCCAGGCAACAAACGGATAACACTGCAAGTGAAAAATAACTTTTTTGAAGATATATGAATAAATTTTATCTCCAGCTGTTACATGTAATGCTATTATTTCAGTAAAGTTTCTCTTTTTGGGGGGTTTGAATCTTCATGCTCAGAAACAAATTGTACCTGGTTTGATACCTTACACCGTGTATTGGTTTGGCACGGCCTG